>JAUPFV010000001.1:71321909-71607312 GCA_036936605.1 Limnanthes douglasii subsp. nivea
GTTATAATTTTAATATTACATTTTGAATTTTATTATTGTGATTTGATTTTAAATATTACAAGTGTTATTTATTATTTTTAAGTAATATTGTTATAATTTTAATATTACATTTTGAATATTATTATTGTGATTTGGCTTTAAATATTACAAATGTTATTTATTATTTTTTAAACCAAAATCATATCTTATCATGGTAAAAGATTACAAGTTATATTGTTATAATTTTAATATTAAATTTTTAATTTTATTATTGTAATTTTAATAATGATTATAAAATTATAATTACATTTTGGTTAGTATTAATTTGTTTTGGTTATCACAAACATCATTCATAACAAGTGAAAATTAGCGGATTGGTGAGTATTAGTAAGTCTACGATTTATAGGCATTTTAAAATTTAAAACAACATTTTTGTTAAATATGCAATAAAATACTAATCGAAACTAATTAATATCGCAAATAATAAAAACTAAATTTAGAGTAATACCAACTAATACCAACTAATAATAATCAATAACAACTAACAACAACTAACAACAACTAACAAAATAAGAATTAAATGAACTAATTTAAATTACTATAACAATTAAATAACTTGATAAATTATATGAAGTTCTTAATTGAGCTACAATAATGTTATTCCAACGTTATTTAAGTGTTTTTATCAAATAGAAACAATTTGCCAAAAAAAATCAAACAATTCCGAAAGTATGACTACAATATGTAAAATAAGAAATTTGAGTTTTCTAGAATATTTAGAACAAGCAGAGACATTTAGAGAGATATAGGGAGGAGTATATGAATTTATGAGTTTGGATTTGGGGTCTCCTCTATTTATAGAGGAGACCCAAAAAAACGAAAAAAAAAATTCCAGACCATCCGGACAAATCTCCGGATGGTCCGGACGTCTGCTCCGGGGAATCCGGACGTCATTTCTAGACGCCCGGATGGCCCGGACTTTTTTTTTTTTGAAATTTTATTAATTTTTTTTTAACAACTATGTTTCAAGAAGTGTTTGTTTTGCTTCTTTTTTTTATTAAATGTTATTTAAATCACTTTAACTTTCAATTTTTATTTTGTTATTTACAAGTAAATTAAGTTTATGCATATAATTCTACAATTCTAAAAAAAATTAATTTAAACTTCTAATATTGAATAGTTCGAAAATAAAATAAACTATATAATTCATCTAACCATAAACACTTCAAGCTTGACAGAATCTAAAGAATCACCTAATAATTTAAAATTAAAATACAATTATATGTCTATTAGGTATATATTATTTAATATGTACCTAATATTAAATATAACATTTTAAATACAAACAATACACAAATCATTTTACAATTATATTGTTTACGATATCTTGTTTAAGACAATCAAATTTTTATTTTTATATTTTTACAAATATTGAAAGTTGTATCAAAATACAATTAGATGTATATAATTTATTTAATATCTATCTAATATTAAATAAAATATCTTAACTATATAAATATAATCAAACATATCAAAATCAAATTACAATTACTTTTTTAGAATGTAATTGATTGATTATAAAATTTCGATTAAAATGATAACATATTTAAATTAAAATAAATTAAATAGCACAATTAACTCGTTTATATGGTACATATCTCAATTATTGAAATTAAATTTAATTAACACTTACAAATTAATTTTAAATAACATTATAAAATATTTTGATAAACCATTCATAAACGGTTTGCCTAGTGGTTTAACTGCGAAACTGACTCATTAGGACTGCAAACCGGCATGACCGCAAACCGATAAGACCGCAAACGCAAACTGCGAGTAAACTGGCAGAACCGCAACCTCCCAGGACCGCAACCCGCCAGAACCGCAAACCGTGGTTCTCTGTTCAACGATTCCGATGGTTCGCGGTTCAAACCGTTTGACACCCCTAAAAGAAGGGTTCGGCTAAATTCGGGCCCAAAATATGTTAATCAGCCCCAAAAAACAAACGTTTTTGAAGTTTTATAATTTTACCCTTACCCCGGCGGTTGAGCCTTTCTCAACCGCCGGTTGAGACCCTCCCACATGGCGGAAAAGCTGTTTCACCCGTCGGGGTAAGATTCCCCGCCGGTGGAGAGGGTCTCAACCGGCGGGGTAAAAAACGGCGCTGAAATTTTGGGGCTGGTTATCATTGAGGGCCCTAATTTAGCCAAACCCCTCAAAGAAACCAAAGTGAATTTATAAAAGAGGTATGAAAGGCATAACGAGTACTTACATCGGGAAGTGAAAAAAAGAGGTATGAAAGGTAGAGGTGTCAAACGGGTTGAACCAGCACCAACCTGCACCGTTTAAATCAGAACCACGGGTTGCGGTCCTGGCGGGTTGCTCTTATGCGGTCCTGACGGTCTGGCGGTCCTGCCAGGTTGCAGTCCTAATGGGCCAGTTTCACAGTTAAACCGCCAGTTCAAACCACCAGACGAACCATTTAAGAGCCGTTTACGAGTTCAAACCATCGGCCAAACCATTTAACCATTTAACAACCGTTTATCAGAATATTTTATAATGTTATTTAAAATTAATTTGTAAGTGTTAATTGAATCTAATTTCAATAATTGAGTTAATTATTCTATTTCATGTATTTTAATTTAAATATGTTCTCATTTTAATCGAAATTTTATAATCATCAATTACATTCTAAAAAAATAATTGGAATTTGATTTTGATACGTTTTCTTTTCTAATTATATTTATGTATTTAAGATATTTTATTTAATATTATGTAGATATTAAATAAAATAAGTACATCTACTTGTATTTCGATTACAAATTTACAACATTTGAAGTATAAATTTAATATTTGAAGTATTCAATTTTTGAAGTATAAATTTAAAGTTTTAAAAATTGTATAAATTTGGATTATGTTCCAATTGCATAAACACATGTAATTTGGTTGTGAAATAAATTCAAAAATACCAAATGTGTTTCAATTAACTATATGTAATTTGGTTCCTAAAAAGAAATTATATTATGATGGTATAATTAAATATAATTAATTAATTATATTTATTTAGGAGATTAACATCATCAACAATATAAACTATCTATTATGTTCCAAATTAACTTGTTAATAATATAAAATTTCTTTCAATAAACTAGAAAAAAAAGGAAGGGTTTATAATATAAAATTTCTTTCATTAATCTAGAGAATTTAATCTATATTTTTTTTCATAAAAGTACTAAAATTATTAAAAAAACTAATAGTTCGGAAAATCTATTTATAGATTTTTATTTTTTTTAAATAATAGTTCGAATTTCCTATTTATATAATTTTTTTTTATTTGTTTTTAAAATATTAGTGCGCGAAATCCTATATATAGAGTTTTGATTATTTTTAATAGTTTAAAGTACTTACATTTTAAAAAAACTTAAATTTTTTAATTAATTATATTATATGTTCTTAAACCTTCGTTCAATTTACTTTTAGATCATTTATTAACAATCCAAAAATATTAATATAAATTTTTAAATTCAAAATTTTATATTAAATTTTACTATTTTATGTTAATTAATCATTATATATTTTTATCCAAAAATATCAATTTTATAAAAATAATTCAATAATTATCTATTATAATTTGATAGTTATTTTTTTATATAAAAAAAAATCAATTCAAAAATCAAATATATAACTATATATTGATATTTTAAGTAAATAACTCGAACTATATCACCTTCTAATTTTAATTTGTTACTACTCATGAGCAATTCATATATTATATATACCAAACACAATTCACAAATTATCAGACAACAATTTTCCCACGTGATGTTGGTCAATGTAAACAATCTCCTAAATTTATAGTTATATTGAATGAATTTAGAACTATAAAGTCCAGAACATCATAAAAGTGAATTTCCAGGGACTTATTAATCATGTTTTCATTTTAATTAATTAAGTCATCCGTGACGTCATCAAGCGGACCATCCATCCGGCCAATCATCCGGATGGTCCGCTTGATGACGATAGCCAACGACTAGTTCGTTTGAACTAGCCGTTGGATGAATCGGGGCATCCGGACGGTGCGTCCGGATGCCCCGGTTACAACCGGACCATCCGGATCGATATCCGGATGGTCCGATTTGCCTGTCCGGACGTCCGGGCGAAACCGTCCGGATGTCCCGGACCGTGTGCCCGGACCATCCGGACGCCCATCCGGATGGTCCGGGCGAAAAAAAACAATCGGTTTTTTCAAAAAAAAAATATGGGTCTTCCCTGTAAATAGAGGAGACCCCAACTCCAACCTCACACACTCTCTAAATCTACTATAAACTCTCTAAATCTCTAAACTTGTTCTAGATTTTGTTATTAAGCTTAACTTTTGTATTTTACATATCGTACTTCTGTTTTCGAAATAGTTAGATTTTTTTCGAAAAAAATTGTTATTAGTTTGTATTAGTTATTATTTGTGCTTATTTCCTATTTCCAATGCGGTCTTGTGGCTTCAACAACAGGTTAGGACAAGCAACTCCGAAAACTGATTTTTCGGAATTTTCTTCTTTTATGATGTCTCCTCCACCTGAGAGGGATCCGATCACACGACGCATCAAATGTGCCACTGAACCTACGAATATGAGTAAGACTCTCAAACAAAATTTTAGTTTGAAAATTTCTGATAAGGAGAGGCGAAACTTCAAACTTGTTAGTACTACACGTACGACTGTTAGTAAGACCGCCAAACCAAATTTTAGTTCTAAAATGGTCGACAAGGTGACACGAAGTGTCAAACACCCAACTATAACCAAGACTAAGAGTAAGACCGTTGTTCCTAAACAAAGTCTTAGTACGAAGACGAAGATGGTCGATTTGATTGCTGCTGCGTTAAGTAAGGTTAATCGTGAGACTCGAGGACAAGTTTTGGGAGATCCATTACAAATTGCAGCTACTGTTGAGAAAGTTTTGCGACTTAAAAAAGTGGTTAGCGACAAGAGACTAAAAAATGTATTTTAGCAATTGTAATATTAAATATTTTAATATAACTTGTAATATTTTAGCATTTGTAATATTAAATATTTTAATATGACTTGTAATATTTTAGCATTTGTAATATTAAATATTTTAATATGACTTGTAATATTTTAGCATTTGTAATATTAAATATTTTAATATAACTTGTAATATTTTAGCATGATAAAATATGATTTTGGTTTAAAAAATAATAAATAACACTTGTTATATTTAAAACCAAATCACAATAATAAAATTCAAAATGTAATATTAAAATTACAACAATATAACTTAAAAATAATAAATAACACTTGTAATATTTAAAACCAAATCACAATAATAAAATTCAAAATGTAATATTAAAATTATAATAATATAACTTAAAAATAATAAATAACACTTGTAATATTTAAAACCAAATCACAATAATAAAATTCAAAATTTAATATTATAATTACAACCATATAACTTAAAAATAATAAATAACACTTGTAATATTTAAAAACAAATTATAGTAATAAAATTCAAAATGTAATATTAAAATTATAACCATAAATTTTGTAATTTTTTAACATGATAAGATATAGTTTTGGTTTGTAATATTAAAATCAACACTACTAATATTAAATCTAAAAACATAATAATAATATTGAAAATGTGATAATAACATAAGTAATATCTAAAATTTTGGACTATATAATAATTGCAACACTTAAAATATTAATAACCAACACTTAAAATATTTTAATCTCAATATTTTTTAAATATAACATTTTGGTTATAAAATAAATAAAATCAGCATAATATTTACCAATAAACCGCCGGTTTTTTACAAATAAACCGTGGTTTCACAGTCCTGTCGGGTTGCAGTCCTGCCGGGTTGCAGTCCTGGCGGGTTGCTCCTTATGCGGTCCTGGCGGGTTGCGGTCCTGGCGGGTTGCGGTCCTGCCAGGTTGCAGTCCTAATGGGCCAGTTTCGCAGGTAAACCGCCAGTTCTTAAGCAGGTTGTTAGCTTTGAACCGTGGTTCCTGAACCATTAAACACCTCTAATGAAAGGCATAACGAGTACTTACATCGGGAAGTGAAAAAGATGCGTAGCTTTTCCTTCAGACTCCAACAGATAGTGGTATTGGGAAGAATTGGGAAGAGGAAGGGTTGTTTGACTCATTTCTCAAGCTAAAACATTAAATCTCGATTACCTAGACCAATTTACTCATGACACGTGTATTGGAGTCAGCCGCAGACGAGCGTAGTTTAAAATCATTGATAAAGTTATCCACCCACCATTTCGAATTTTTTATTGGGAAAATTTGAAGTAATTCGCCAGTGACCGCCAAAATTGGGCTCCAGATCCAAATGTTATTGGAGATATTTCTTACTCATATTTTTTTCGCAAAGACTAGGGATTAGTGATAAGGGTAGAATTTATCTGAACTACGGATCAAAATAATAAAATATGGGTTATTTAGACAAAGGTTGGAGTTGTAAAGTAGATCCAACAAATATGTAACATTAAAGGTATATTATGTAATAAGGAGTAAGTATATTTGACTTAATAAAATAATATGATGGAATAGGCAAAAATAGTTCAACCACGTAGATCGAAAGTCATCACCATTTCTATATGAAGCGATGTACCATTTCTAGAAAAGAATGAACAATCATTATTCTATTACTATTTTTGGAAACTTCTCTCTTTACAATTCAAATATTTCTCTTTCTAAACATTTTTTACTTTTAAAATATTCCTATACCAGTTTACCCTTCAGATATTTTTGGAGTCATCAGCTACCATAGAGCTCTTTGTCATAACTGGAATCTCATTGTTCTACTTGCCAACAATCGCTAGTTTGGTCTTAGCTATATTTCGTATTTCTTCAATTCAAACTCAAAACATTGTAAGCCTTTTTAGCAAGTATGGTATCTTGACGTAATAGTTTTTTGTCCTTTCAATTTTCTTTTGAATTTCGTTAAAATGTCTTAAACAATGAAATTAATATGTTATAGTGACTAAGGACCATAAATACCATTCCATACAGAAGACTTTTGTTGAGTATTATTTTTGCCAATGTCCATCGTAATGAGGATGTTAACAATCTTCATTGCAAGTCAAAAATAATTACTACTTAATCCTGGTAGATGTTGAGGATCGTAAGCACTATTAGAATTTTATTATTATTAATAGTACATGGATATTCCTTTTTTTTCCCAAACTAGAAAATCAAAATTGATTCGCCTTGGTGGGAATGAAAACAAACCCCTTTCAATAAATACAATGAGATCATGCGAGATTTATCATAGACATTGTACTTTCTTTATATGTGGTTTGAATGAAAACATTTGGCTATCATTACAACTGATGAACTAAGATATTTCCTAGTGATAAATCCGGATGAGGAAATACTCGTATGGGTACTTTAGTCTAAGAAATGTTCGTATATGGTACTTTTGTAGAGAATCGGTATTTTGTATAAAGAGAAAGAGACAAAAAGAATAAATGTAGTAATAATTGATTAATCATTGGCCTTTTTCCCCAAAAGAGAATGTCTTTTATATAGTACATAAGGTGAATAATTAAATTACATAATTACAACTGTTAAAATGGATTTCTCACCCCACTCCTTTACTTTTCATAGACAAGTTTACTAGTTATTACATTTGACCCCCTTAATTAAATTACATAATTACAACTGTTAAAATGGATTTCTCACCCCACTCCTTTACTTTTCATAGACAAGTTTACTAGTTATTACATTTGACCCCCTTTAGTCATTATGTTTGCTTTAGATTAGTCCTTAGCAATTAATTTCACTTATTTGACCATTATATTTGCTAGATCAAGGCTTATTTATATTTTTCTTCTCTTATCAGTAGCCCCCAGCCCTTGTGAAAGTATCTGAAGAATGACTGATTTTAAGGCTGAATTTTCCTTCATGAGACCCTCCTCGGACTTTTCTTCCTAAGAGCCTCCTTGGACTGATGTTGGGTATGAATTTTCTTCCTTTGAGTTCAGCTATATTTTCTAGTTTTTTTATCTCCTCGGACCATTTTGATTTTATACTCTGATCGGGCGGCTTCGTTACTTACGTTCAAGTAACAATTCTTCTTAGGAAAACCCCTCGAATTCCCTTCTATTAATTTGTTTAGATTTATAACCTCACTTCTGGTCATAATGACCTCACCTAAACCATCATTTCTTTTGATCTCGCATGCTTTTACGTAGCCGTTATAATGTCATAGATAAATTGGGTGGTAGTGTCATTTCTGGCCACATGTCGGGTATCCACCAATGCATGTCCGCGTGCTTTTTGAAACCGTTTTGTAGAGAAGATAACGTGTCAGAAAGATTTTTGAAATTGAATCTTCACCTTATGCCCAGTAACACTCATTACTTCATTATAAATACTCATCTATCTCCATAGTCTTGAGTTTACATATTATATTTATGTTCACTATCATATATAGAATGAGTCTGTTCTAGAAATATAAGCAATTTTCAAACTAGGTTATTTTTCACATTTCATGCTTGAAGAGTTTATTAATATTCAAACATATAAGCTTTGGAGGTGGTTTAATATTTAGAATAAAGCTACTGAATGTAAGGCTTACAGTGATAGAAACTATCCAACTCCTCCAGAAATCTTTCAAGCTAACTTTTGTGATAACTTGTCCCTTTCGGGAGCGTATTTCTCTTGTTATTCAGCCCCACGGTCAGGCTTGTTTAAGTAATAACAAGAGCGACCCTTCTTCCTCTGAGGTGCCTTGCAAATCTTATCATTTTCTAACAATGGGCAGTGACAAAGAAAAACCTACTAAGGCGAATACAGGAGACCATTCTAAGAGGAAAAGATCTCTGGAGTCATCTGTGAAATCTATTAGGGTTAAGATTTCCTCTTCTGCAGCAACCCCTTAGGTAACTTCTCAAGAATCTCCTCAAACCACTCAAGAAGTTAGTTTGATAAAACCTTCATCAAGACACGTTCGCTTGGAACAATTTTTGAAATCCATCCCTGAAATTTAAGAGAGAAACTTGATTGACGAGTTTGACAGTGATTAAGAGAAGAATGACGTGATTATAATGGAGGCTCAACCCCTACAGGCTATTCCAGCAATAATCCTTCCCGGACCTTCTGCGCTGGCCCAGGGAAAAGCATCTCCCCCCGTGGAAGTTACAACTAATCCTCATCCTCATCGAGGAAAAAATTTCTTGGTGAAGAATGATAAGAACAAAAATAAAAGGAGACGTGCATCAAGTTTTCCCTCGAACATAGAAGATATCTTGGGCAAAAATCTGCATGACATTGTGGCTAAGCATCTTCTTTCCCTCTATAGGGTAAAATACAAGTACTTTCACCCATTAGAGGAGGTGAAGTTGAGAGATCGATGGGCCATCCCCGGAAATGTTACTATCTGATTCCCCACACTTAGAGAGATGTCACTATCTGCTCGTGATAATGAGTTAGTTCTCTACACAGAACTTATGAATTGGGGTCTTCGCTTACCACTTGATCCCGCTTTAGTAGAGTACTTCAACCTCGTCGATCTATGTCCATCTCAGGCTGGCCCTAACATGTGGTATACACGTATGGCCTGCGTCATGGCCTCTAGGATCTCTGAGACCGCAATCTTTATGGAGCAACTCATCTTCATCTTAGGTGTAGCTAAAAACTCCCACTACCCTTTTTACGCTATTGGTCTTGCAAGGCAGTACAAGGTGATCAAATATTTTTAGAAAGCCAACAAAAAATGGAAACAACGATTCATTTTCATCTATGGATTGTGGGAGACTTGCTTTGAGAGATCTCTGGAGATTCCTCATCGGTCAACTCTAAAGTGGTTTGGGCGAGATAAACACTTACATATTTTATTATGCTTTCCTTATTAGAATTAACATGCTTAAGATATTTCTTTTTAAATAGCCATGAAGGTAATTTCCAAACCCTTTAAGGAGTATGTTGTCTCTGCCAAGAAAGTCTTCGAGAACCTAAGTCTTTGGGCAGGTGACAACTAGACCTACAAATTTCACTGATGCTTCACGCCTATGAACTTGGCTAGGAGCCAACTTTGGAGATATGACCTAGGCCAGAAAAAATCCTTATTTGAATTTATGATACCCCCACCCCCCGAGAGGATGTTATTCTCAAGAGCTTGGAGGGCTTAGATAACATGGTTTTTCTTCCCACTCGAGCTCGGGCTCCCAGTCATCAAGATACTGAGAAAACTGAAGACAAAGATGAACAAACCGAAGATAACACTGGCTTGGAGAATAAAATCCAAGAAGAGAAATGAGATGCAATCCAAGAAGAACATCAGACCAAAATCGAAGAGGAGCGACCAACTGAAGTCCAACAGGAGCAACAAATTGACACCCGAGAAGTCCCTCAAGTTAGTATCCGAGAAGAAAACCAAATGAATGCTAACCGACCACTTAGTCATTCTCCCCGACACATCAGGCCTTTGTAATATATTCTTCATTAAAAAAGATGTTTGTAGTACAATTGAATGAGCCTGAAAGTAACTGATCTATTCTTGGTATGGGGGAAGGATCTTTGGGGCATGTTTGTTCAAATCGGTGAAGTCTACACACATTTTCCACTTGTCATTCTTCTTCTTTACTAGAACCGGATTAACAGCCCACAAAGGGTATTGTGACTCTTGTATGTGACCCACTTTAGTTAGAAGATCCACCTCTACCATTATAGTTTCGGTTTTCTCTTGAGAGAAAAACCTCCTCTTTTGAATGATGGGTGGGACATTGTTTCGTACCGCAAGTCGATGACAGATGATATTTGTTGGAACTCTTGTTATATCCTCTGTACACCATGCAAATAAATGTAATTTGGTTGAAAGAAACTTGATTAAATTTTCCTTTACCTCTAGAGATAATCTCGTGCTGATTTTGAGGCTTTTTCCTGGAAAGAAGACATGACGCTCAAATCTATCATCTGGGATCATGAATCTAGGAGCTTCCCTCAGATCATACATAGGATCAGACTTCGTAGGAGCCCCCACTGATTGCTATTCTTTTTTTGATTCAACCCTTTTAACCTGCTTAGGGGCCAACGCTGCTCGGTAGAATTCTCTTGCCATCTTTTGGATGCGTCTTATTGTTCCCATATTGCTTCCCACCATATATTTCAAACATTGATGGATAGTTGATGGCACTGCATACATCTTAGATAACCAAGAATATCTAAAGATAGCATTATAAGATGTGGGAGCATCTACCACTACAAATAATACTGTAACTATCTTCTTAAATGGTCTTCGGCCCAATTCTACCATCCCCTCAAACTATCTGACTACCTCAACCGTAGCCCCAGTGATACCGACTATCGTTCGGTTCGAACACAAGATTGTTGGTGGGTTTTTAATCTGGATATAAGTAGACATAAACATTATGTTAGCTGAACTACATGTATCAATAAAAAATTGTATCTCATTTCCCACTATCTGCGCTCCGATGACTGCTGCATCCTTATACGGACCAACTACATCTCTCATGTCATCATCTTCGAAACAAATTATTTGGGATGGATTTCTATACAAGTGTGTTGAAGCACCTGCTTCCAGTTATGTTGTCCGACTAACGATATGTCTCTTCCGATAGTAGTTTGATATTCCTGCAACTGTATCTCCTCCAAATATTGTTAGTGACTCAAAAAACGTACATAACTCACTAACTTTTCCTATTGCAATTGGTTCTTCTACCATATTTATGATTGTTCTGCCCGACTTGGGGACTAAATACTCAGCGGAGATATCGAATACATCTATAGATTCTTCATCGATTGTTTCTGTTATCACCATCGCACCCTCCTACTTAGGAACAAATTCTTGTTTGAGAGTAATGGTAGAATTTTCTTCACAAAATTGACTAATTTTCCATAATATATCAAGTATTGTACTTATTTTTTTAGCGCCACACAATCTTTTGAGTCATGTCCGATATCCTTATGATATTGGCAATACTTGTTTTTTATGTGCTCCCTTGGAGTCTGCATTGCGAAAGCCTTACGAAAATTTACATTCGAACGCGCTTTCTCAAAAATAGTAGATACACACTCAGCCAATTCAGCATAGTAAGCTGGTCGGACCCATTTGTTGGACATAGGTCGGACATACTGCTGAGTGTTGACTATAGGCGCGTATTGTTGAGTGTTGATTACCCTTTGAGGTGCTTGACTTATTACTTGTACTGGTGCTCGGGGTCGGACGATACTTATTGGATGCGATACTTATTTTCGAACGTTCACTGGTGCCGTACTGGCTCTTATCATGTTTGGATCTTGGCAGAACTGATTTGGATTGAACTACGATATTTATTCTATCTTCGACACTCTAGTTTCTTCAACTAAAATTCGCTTCTTTATCTGATCCAGCAATGCTCTGAAAGTCATGGCCTGCGTCTCTATGATATTATCTTTCATCACCCCCAGAAGCAAGCCTATTCGAAAAGCGGCCAACGCCACGTTATCTTCACAAAATGCCATATCTTTTTAACCTGGATGAAATGTTTTGTATACTCTTTGATACTCTCCCATACTTTATGTCTGCATTAGATTATAGTGTCCCTAATTGCTCGAAAGTTCTTGCTTTCAACAAAATGATGTCGAAACATACTCCAAAACATATCAAAGTTCTTGATACACCCTTGAGGTAAACGATTGTACCACTTCGACGCATCATTCTTGAAAGTTTGAGAGAAATCTCTACATAATAACTTATCACCATCGTCGTAATTAATCATAAAATTCTTGAACTGTTCGATGTGGCTATCCAGATCTTGTGTCCCATTAAACTTCTCTAACTTAGATATATCAAACCACTTTGGAAGATGTCCGGACAAAATTTCTGGAGAGAGTGGAGATGGCTTTCAATTATGTCCGACCTTATAAGCACTTTCCCAAAGAACTTCGTTTTTCATTGCATATAAAACTTCCTCCGATTGTTGACTCGGTAATCCTAATTGTAACTGTTAGACTGAATTTTCCTCTATTGGTTATATGTTCTTGTCGAGTAGTATTCACCGTTTTTTTCAGGCTCTTTAGAATATAAATTTTTTCGATGATCATGTTTTTCCTTCATGGAGTCCTTAGCTTTTCGGCTAATGCTCCTTCAAATTTCTTTGTCTCTGACCTGCTTTTAGCCTAGCATCTATATCCAATGATGAAAATTCATCTGAACTAAAAGAAGTCTACTCACTAGCATCTGTTGATTTGTATCATTGCTCAGATCTAGTTTTCCTATTGGAGGATCGACGAATTTTTCTCCGATGTCTTTCCTCAAACTGATTGACATCTTGGGCTTGATCTGCCATAGTGTGCTCTCGTCGGACTTCTGATTTGATTCATCGTGAGCTAATTATTGCTTCATTTTCAGCATTTAACCTTTATATATCCTCCAACAGCTCATTTCGCCTAGCAACCAAGAGAGATTCTTCAAGGAGCTCTTCATCATATCAGTTATTTTCATTCCTTTCATTTGTTACTTTCTCTTCTATCAAAAGATCTCCAGATGAGAATTCGATCAGATTGTTTATCAGATTCGCCTTTATCTCTCCACGAATTTCAGTTTCCATCGTTTTTTTAGATTGATTTTGCGGCTTTGGAACGGTGATTCTGAGTACCACTTCCATTTCCCACATACGGAGCCATTGATGAACTCAGATATTTCCTGGTGATAAATCTGGATGTGGAAATCCTCGTAAGTATACTTCAGTCTAAAAAATGTTTGTATGGGGTACATTTAGAGAGAATTAGTATTTTGTAGATACACAAAGAGACAAAAGGAATAAATGTAGTCATAATTAATTAATCATTGACCCTTTTCCCCAAAAGGGGATGTCTTTTATATTGTACATAAGGTGAATAATAAAATTACATAATTACCACAATTAAAATGGATTTCTCACCCCGCTCATTTACTTTTCATAGACAAGTTTACTAGTTATTACATTTGACCCCATTTAGTCCTTATGTTTGCTTTATATTAGTCCTTCTAAATTAATTCCACCTATTTGAACTTATATTTTCTAGATAAAATCTTATTTAACATCATATTTTCCTTCCCTTATCAGTAGCCCCCCAGTCTTTGTGAAAGTATCTGAAGAATGATTGATTTTAAGGCTGAAAAGAACACATATCTTTGTGAACTTTAGGTAAAGAGCAAGGAAGAAAACAGTTAATTTGCCGCTTCTTGTAAAACCATTATAGAACAGGAGGTGGCCGATGCGAAAGCTTTTTATGTCATGGATTTTCATAGCCAATACCCCCAGTTGCCACTAGGATTGATGTTGCTGGATGTATTAGGAGGAAGATCGCCTGCTGGAGTTGTGTGTGAAGATGATAAGCCCAGCGATGCAGGACCATCTGACGACGATCCCGATGATGATGTAGTTTAGTTTGTTTTAATATGTTGTTGTTGTTTTGAGTATTTTTTGTGAATGGTGCCCATCGCGAGCGTGCTTTATTTGTAGCTTTTGCATGTTCTTTAAGATTTGTGTATTTGGGTGAAACCACCGACGTTTATTGCATTTCCAGATATAAGAAGTACTCATCTCCTGAAGTCGGAGACATGATTTATCAAAAAATATCTTAATTGTTAGGCACAAACGTCATGAAATTTGTGTAGATCAACTTATCGTTGAAAAACTCTTAAGGTTTAAAATCACCAAATAATATAGATCAGTTGTAATTGAAAAACCTTTAGGGTTCAGACTAAATAATATTGATCAGTTGTAACTGAAAAACCTTTAAGGTTCGGGCTAAATAATGTAGATCAGTTGTAACAGAAAAACCTTTAAGGTTCGGACTAAATAACGTAAATCAGTTGTAACTGAAAAACCTTTAAGGTTTGGGCTAAATAATATAGATCAGTTGTAACTGAAAAACCTTTAAGGTTCGGATTTTCCTAGATTGCGTCGATCAACCGTAGTTGAAAATTTTATAATTTCAAACCTAAGAACAAGTATATAACAACTCGTCAGTTGAAAAACTCTTTAGGTTCGAATTTTGATTTCTCATAGATTAACCGTAGTTAAAAAAACAACGTTTACTATTCGGGACCGCCCTACACACATTTTAATAAAGGCTCAAGACAAATTAAATAGATCGGTTGCCATAGACACCTCGTTAAAACCTCCCCACACCACCGGAGTATGTCCCGATCAAAAGTGTTTACAAAATGATAAATAAGCAGACGGTGAATAAAAAACTAGTCTAGATACAATTTGAGAGGTTCGATGTTCCACGGGAGTCGCAAAGGTCGGTCGTGTTTATCTTTCAGTCTGTAAGTTCTTGGATTTATTTTTTCCCAACCACCTGGTAAGGTCCTTCCTAATTTGGAGCTAACTTCTCGAGGGCCTTGTCTTTGGTTTGTAGAAAAACTTTTTGCAAGACCATGTCACCGACCTTAAATTTTATTTGTCGAACCTTCGAAGCATACCAACTTCGCATCAACGTTTGATAATGTAAAGAATTTAAGTGTGCTTGACTTCTTCTTTTCTCAAATAAATCAAGGGCTAAAAGTTGATCCTTACAGTTGTTGTCTTCACTATAGTTCCCGACCCTGAATGATGGAAAAATTGTTTCCGCAGGGGTTACCACATCCATACCATAAACAAAGGCGTACAACGAATCTTGGGTTGTTGTTCGGGGTGTCATTCAGCATGCCCATAGAACTTCCTGGAGGTAGTCTGGCCATTTATCGGCCTTCTCTTCCAATTTTTTCTTGAAACCGTCAACGATTGTCCTGTTTGTAACCTCGACCTGCCCATTAGCTTGTGAATGCAAAGGCGCCATAAAACATTGCTAGATGCCATGAGATAAACAAAAGTTTCTCATTTTGCAACTGTCAAACTGAGGGCATTACCCATAGTTAGTCGTTGTGGAATCCCATACCGACAACAAATATTCGACCAAATAAATTTGATCACATCTTTAGCCTTTGTTCCAGATAATGGTTCAGCCTCGACCCACTTAGAAAATAATCTATAAAGACCACTATCATTTGCCTTCTCCTAGATTCTGTAAGAAGTGGTCCGACCAAATTGATCCCCTATCTTTCAAACGGGAGCCCAACTAAAATGGATTATAGTGGGGTCGGCGGGGTATGAATTATGTTTGCGAATCTCTGACAAGTATTGCATGTTTTTACCATGTTTTTAGTGTTGGTCGCTATCGTTAGCCAATAGAAATATGACAGCAAGACTTTTTTGGTTAATGCTATGAACCCGCAGTGGGCCGCCCCTTCTCCACCGTAAAGCTCGGAAAAAATCATATGTAATTCACTGGTCCTAGACATCTTAACGAGGTCCTACTAAAAGAATTTTTATAAAGTGCATCACCCAACATCAGATATCCTTGAGCCTTATTCAGTACTTTTCTCGCAAAAAATTCATCCTCAGGTAGCACGTGCTCTGCTAAAACATTCTGAATATTTCTCCTCTAATTTATGACATCTGACAAGCTATTTCACGTCGGTTTTCAAACTCTTCTCTTTTTACAATTGATGGGTTTTCTTACGTTAGGATCCATAGGTAATCTTCGATGTATACCGCGGTTGGCAATGAATTCGTGACAATGTTTTCTACTCTGTGGACATGTTCATAGATGATATTCTCAAAAGATGTAGCCAAAACCTGCAAGGCTGCCAAGTATTGAACCAGATGCTCTTTTCTCGCTTTCGACTGTCCGGACGCATTATTAATCAGTACTTGAGAATCACAAATAATCGAACGCATTTGGCCCCACAAACCTGAGCCAACCTTAACCCTGTTAACGCTGCCTCGTATTCAACTTCGTTATTTGACGCCGGAAAACTGAACCGCATTACTTGATGCATATTTATCCCTAAGGGCGTGGTGATTTGAACGCCTGCCCCGCATCTACTGACACTCGATCCTCCGTCGGTTTAGACGATCCATTCGTCGGGTTCATTCTTCTGTTCGACCTCCGTTTGTTCTGGTCGGTTGGAATGAAATTCTACCAAAAACTCCGCCAATACTTGGCCCTTGATATCCGTTCTTGGTTCGAATTTGATGTCGAAATGACCCAGCTCTACGGACCACTTGGACGTATGAACCACAATTTTATGGATTCGGAAATAAGGCTGCATTTTACGCGTTGCGGTTACCAGGGCCAGAGCGAGCTACTCAAGTTTCAAATACCTTGTTTCAACATCTAGTAAAATTTTGCTTACGTAGTAAACTGCTTTTGGGGTTGGGCCTGATTCGCGAATCAATGCAGCATTTATCGCGTAATCCAGCACTGCAATGTATAAAAACTAAGTTTCTCCTGTCAAATGTTTTGTTAGTAAAGTTGGGGACGATTAAAAATCTTTTATCCCAATGAAAGCCTCAATACATGTAGGCGTCCACAAGAATGATTTGGCATTTCTTAGGACCTGGAAAAATGGCGCACATTTGTCAGAAGATCTAGATATGAACCTATTTAAAGCCATTAAACGTCGGGTCAAGATCTACACTTCTTTGACATTCCTCGGGGGTGCCATGCTACTCAAAGCTCTTAATTGTATTGGATCGGCTTCAATTCCATTTTCATTGACCAAGAATCCCAAAAACTTTCCTGACCGAACACCAAATGAGAACTTATCTGGGTTTAGCTTGAGATTTATTCTTATTAAATTATCAAAAGTTACTTCCAGATCGACAAGATCGTTCTCGTTCGTACTGCTCTTAACGAGCATGTCATCAATATAGACTATAATATTCCTCCTTATCTGACCCTCAAAAGACTTGTTTACCAACCTCTGATATGTCGCGCCCACATTCTATATACCAAAAGGCATAACTTTATAGTAGTACAATCTCCTTCCGTTTATAAAGGTCGTGCCTTTTTTATCGTTAGGATTCAATTTTATCGGGTTGTAACCGATATAAGAATCCATGAAAGATAATAGTTTATATCCTGATGTGGAAACTACCAACTGATCGATTCTTGGCATTGAGAAATGATCTTTAGTACATGCCTTGTTGAGGTTGGTAAAATCCACACACATTATCCATTTACCACTTTTCTCTTTTACCAATACAGGATTAGACATCCACTGCGGGTATCGAGATTCTCTAATATGTCCAACCTTAATCATAATTTCTACTTCGGAAAGGATTGCCTCAGTTTTTTCTAGAGAAAAAACTCGACGTCTTTGTGACATGGGTCGGACATTTCGACTTACTGCCAGGCTATGATAAATTAAGTTTTCCGGAACACATGTCACGTTTTTCGAACACCATGCAAAAATATGAAACCTATTCTTCAAAACAAAATTAATCGTTTTTGAATATTAGGAGACAATTTTGTTCCAATCTTCAGAACTCTTCCTTCAATGAACTCATAACTTTCATAATTTTTGTCTGTTAACAACAAACCGAGGGCCTCCTTGGGACCGTCTACTGGTTCTGACCCTAAGGCCAACCCTGCTAATTACTAATCATTTGCTTGCAACATTTCCCTGCCGTCTTTAATCGCCAGAGCAGCTTAGTGACATTCTTTTGCTGCCTTCTGACTACTTCTAACTACGCCAACATTAGTTCCAACCATGTACTTAAGCATTGGTGAACCGTTGATGTTACCGCATGCATCCTCGATAGCCAGGACCTGCCAAAAATTGCATTATGAGAGGTCGACGCATTCACGACCACGAACAATACATTTACCTTCTTTTTTAAAAGACCTCAGCCCAATTGTCCCAACCCTTCAAATTCTCCGACTACCTTGGCTGTCGATTCTGTGAACCCCACGATGGTTCTATCCGATTTTAAAATGACTGGTGGTTTTTTTTGAACTTTGTATAGGTGGTCAAGAAGATTATGTTAGCAGAGGTCCCAGTGTCAACCAAAATTCTCCATACTTCTTCTCCCGCAATTAAAGCTACAATAACTACTGCGTCCTCATGTGGTCCTGCAATGTCCCTCATATCATTTTTGTCGAAACAGAGTATAGGGGACAGACTGCTGTACAGGTGAGGTGATGACCTAGCTTCTAGCTGAGTAGCTAAACTCACAACGTGTCTCTTCCGGAAGCGTTGGTTCTTCCTGTAATCGAATCACCTCCAAAAATGGTTGGAGATTCAAAAAATCTACATAAACTACTAACCTTCTTTTGGCCTTCCATAGTTTCCTCCTATATTACAAAAATTATGTTTTTTATCCTTATCAGGATCCAAGTACTTCGTAGATATGACAAATAGGTAGGTAACCTCTAAAATGGACAATGTTATCTATGGTTTTGGTGCTGCTACAATTTCCTTAGAAGCTGCATTTTGTTGCACCTGCTTCTTTACATAATTGGTCAACTTTTCGTTTTATATCAACATCTGTATTTCCTTTTTCAGGGCGATAGAATATTTTATGTCATACCTTACGTCTTCGTGATACCTACAATAACGGTTATTGCGTATCTATCGGGGAATTTGAATTAGATAAGGCTTGCAAAAATACACATTCTTTTTTGTCTTTTCAAAAATGGTCGATACGCATTCAGTAAGATCAGCAAAATATGCGGCTCGTATCCATTTATTTGAAATGGTTTAGTTGATTATCTGGTTGCTAGGTTTAGCTCGTTACAGATGAGACCCCGATGCCTTAGTAGAGAAAGACTGTGCCCCTGGTGGCAGAGTACTTATTGGTTAGGAATGCGGGGTGGAGCTAAACTTCAGCAAATTCTGCTGGTATGTTACTTATCTGCTGGTCCTTAAACATCACTGAAAAGGCCCGGCAAAGAAACTTGTTGTCATTATCAAAACTCGATATGAAATTCTTAAATGCATTTAAATGATTATCTGGGTCTTTCTTCTCATCATATTTGTCTAACTTTGATATATCGAATCGCTTCAGGAGATGATCTGACAAGATTTCGTCAGACAGTGGGGATGATCTCCAATTATGCGCAAAATGAAAAGCGTCACTCCACAGACCTTCCTTATGAATCGCATACAATCCTTCCTCATTTGGATTGGCGAACTGACTCCCGATCTAGTACCCATAAGTTTAACTGCCTGATGGGAGTTGCACTTGTGGTACAACAACTTTCTCTCTTTTACTAACTGTGACTACTCCTTCCTTTTCAACAGATTTTGGGGTTCTCTTCTCAAAATTACTTCTGTTGCGTTTTGATACCCTGGCCAGGAGAGACTTGTGGCGTCGGGATTCAGGTTTTTTGGTAATTCTTTTATCCTTCATTCAATATCAGACTTCTCGTTCTAGAGATAATGATTCATTTGAACAAAATCAGTGGAGTCATTGTAATCATGTCTAGAGCGGCGCTTGATTTTCTCCCCACCACAATTCTCTGCTTTAGCGAACGGTGTTTATCCTTGCGGGCATCCTTCTTGTTTTGTTCTTCGTCGAACGAATCCTTTTTTTCATTATCAAGGGACTGTTTTCTACAGTCGCCTTCCCTACTCTTTTTTTGGCCAAAGCCGATTTTTTCTCAACATTGAGCTTAGCTATATCATCCAACAACTACTTCATGGTCATGATGAGAGTCGAACGTTTGCTTCGGCCCTGATCGTAATGGTCGTGATTGAGATATCTTTCCTCAGAACATCGGTCCTTGGAACATGAAATGGTCCTGTCTTGATCCTTACCTACTGCCCTATCATCGTCCGTTTCAGGATTCATCTCTCATCAGATTGTGATTTGGGGGAAAAGAAAGTCTCCAAGTTGGTGTGGTTAATTTGTAGTTGGGAGGTATTTTAGGGAGTTTATAAGTTTAATATTAATTTTTGAGTAGTGAGTAGTAATATAAGATAGGTGTATGCTTATATTTAATGTTTTTGGAAAAAAATCTAACCCATTAAATGAAGTTGGTTGGGGTATGTATACTGATTTTGTCACCCATGCGCCTTCCGGGTCAAACCCTAGATTCAAGTCAATCTTTAAAACCTGAATCCTAAATAGTGTTAGCACACAGTAGAGTCATGATTGACTGGGTCGGACTGTTCACGATTTTCTTAGTAAAACATACCCGAACTGTCCCTCTGGATTCTACAATAGTGTCCTTCCAAAAATAGCTGAACCTATCAGTAGCCCCTTTAGTTCTTTCAAAAATATTTTGAAACAACTAACTTATTCGTAAAAAGATCTGGCTCCGATCCGAAGATTCTTTTTAAAAAGTTGGTTATCAAGAAAAAGGACCCTGATCGGATCCAAAGTGGTTCCTTTTTGTAGATAAAAAGTCAACGGTCAGAATTCTGAAATCTAATAGGTGTCACACTTTGATTTAACCTCTCATCTGTTTTTCTTCCTTGGAACTTGCACCTATTTTTAAAAAGTAACTATAGTAGGCTTAATAGACCCTAATCATTATTTGAATCGTTTAATCATTCCTAAAAGAAACACTTAAGTGGCTTTATCTCTATATAAACCCATTTTCTAGAAAGAGAAAGCTTAATTTTTCGATTTTTCTCTATATTTAGGAAGTTATATGTTCACATCCAGAACTGCCTTGATTAAAGAGGGTTGGTTAAACTTATCAGATTTAGAAAAAAACAAGAAAAGAGGCAAGACAGGAGACAAGGATCGCAGTCATACTCCCTGCTTCTCCTGGTGAAGTGGTTAGCGAAGTGGTGCCAGAATCGGATAAAAGTACATCCTCATTCAGAACATTGGTAACTCGAGAACCCTCTTTCATCCTTACATTATCTATACTAGAATATGAACCTTCAGTTCAATCATCTTTAGATTTTTCTCCTAAGAGAAATAACAGTTTCTAGCATTAACAAACCCTCACCTTTCCTAGCCATGGGATCAGATAATAAAGATGTCACGCCCCGGAGAGTCACTCGACTCTCCAAATCCAAGGGCACCCCTTCTTCCAAGAATGTTAGTTTGGAAGAATTAAACCCTACTGCCCAATCCTCTGCAAATTCGGACACCATGTCTCTCCATGATGAGGCCATCTAAATTGAAAAAGAGGCCACAAGTGCTAAGTTCACCGAACAACGGTCGACTATAATGGAAGAAGTTATGAAGGAAAGTGGGGAAGATACGCCATTATAAACATTCGAACAGACTGAAAATCCTATACTGGATCGGTCCAATAGGGAAAAAGTGGGACTGCCAAACACAAAATCACTCCTAGAGTGTTTAGAAGGAAACATTGGGCCAAATTTTTGCAAGGTCAATGTGAAATATTTGTTGACACTTCAAAAAATTTCCTATATGTATACACACACCACCGAATTAGATCGGATAAGAACAAAGTAGGGTTCCTAGAGTTTATCAGGGTTAAGATTTTTGTTACCCCAGGGACTCATTTGGACTGCAAGGCCAATGAACTAGTGGTATACACCAAAGTGCTAAACTGGAGATTTTTGTTTCCCCTTGGATCCAAAAATAGTTCAGTACTTCCATCTGATCAAGCTTTTCCCCAGCCAGTTGAGTTCGAACTCCTTATATACCCTTCTAGCCAGCATCATTGCTTCCAGGTTATCAAATATTCTGATGCCCATGGAGCAGTTTGCTTTCGTTGTTGGTTTATGTAGGAACCATCAGATCCATTTTTATCACAATAACATGGGAAATGATTACAAAGTAGTGAACGATCTGTTGGAGGCTGAGAAACCATAGAGGACCCAGTTTCTGTTCATAAGTGGAGCCTAGGAAAATGGTAAAAAGATCAGCATCCAATCAAATTTGAGTCAACTGACTATGTATTGAAGGAGCTCAAGTAATACTCCTTTAGTTCTTTAATTATATTTAAACGCTATGTTGTTTAGACCGAATTGAGTATTGTGTCTTTTTGTAGTACTTTCAAAGATGTTTTCTGAGCATTTGGAGGCACGAAAAGCTACCTTTACCAAATTAAATCAATGAGCATCGAAGAAGTGGGGGCTTCGCTTTCATAATTGTTTCACTTCGGGAAACATGTTGAGGGCTCACATGTGGAACACCACTAGAAGCATACACCTCACCTGGGAACAACTAACCACCCCCCCCCCTCCATTAGTAGTCATCCTTAGAATGACAGAGGCAAAGGATGGAAAACTTTACTTACCAGCCCGAAGTAAAGCTTATAGCCATCTAAAAAAGATGAAGAAGAAGAAGAAGAAGAAGAAAAAGAAAAAGAAAAAGAAAAAGAAAAAGGAAACTTGAACCGACCCATCTCACCAGAATCGTGAAGCAGCGAGTTTGGAGAATCCTGAAGGGATAAATGATTTTTTGTTAGAAGGAGTGGCTGCAACAGTTGGGGAAACCGGGGAATCGGAGTAGTCGCCTTAGGCTAAGAAGAAAGGTCACAAGAGGCCCAAATAAGGTGATGACCGAAGAGCGAGAAGAGGAACAAGAGTAACCTAGGGTCAGAGGTAATTCTACGCCCTCCGGTTGATAATCCTACTCTCCCAACTAATGTTCTTCCACAGGTAGAGGCACCATCAGCCCTCTTTCTCCGGTGTTTCCTACAACTAACCATCCATCTATTGAAGGAGAGGTCAACCTTGATGAGTTTCGCAATATGTATTTCACCGATCTTGACAAGGATGACTTTGTTGGGTCCTTTTCTCAGACCATAATTGCCAACGTTGTCACTTACAATGGTTAATCTTTTGAGGTATCAAGCGAACAAGATACCCTAGGTTATGTAGTTTTGGGCTTCATCAGGCCAATAATGGATCTAGAAAGGCAAGTCATGGAACAAGTTGAGAACATTGGTTCTCTTACCATAGAAAATTAGAGCTTGAAAAACGATATCTCCAGTGCACAGCAAAGAATAGAAGCCTTAAGAAAAGAGAAAGAAGAATTGGGTTCCGAACTGCGCTAGTCCAAGATTGCTCAAGGGGACCTCCATACCAAATATTCCATACTGGAAACCAGTTCCTCTAGTGAGATCAAATCTTTGAAGGAACAACAAACCAATAATACAAATGCGATCACTACTTTAACCGAAGAGAAAGCTCTTTCAGAGAAAGAAGAAGAGAATAAATCTCTAAAAGACAACCAGACTCAAGAGATAACTGCAACCATAAAGAGGTATGCTACTGGTGTAGTGGACTCTCTGGAGAAGAGGGACGATGGAATCAAATCGGATATGGTTCCGCTTTTCTATCATACATTTCCCAAAAAGAATCTCAGACCTTTATGGAAGTTTTTTCAGTACGAAGATAATACTTTTCATACCATGGCAGAGGGTGATAAGAATGTTTATTCTTCCTTAAGTGATAGGGACTCTGATGGGGGAACCGATGAGAGCTCAAGCACTTATGCCAAAAGTCCCAAAAAGATGATGGTAAGGAAAAAACCGAAGGGAACAAGCCTTAATAGTTATAATTTTTACTTTTATGTTCAAAACTAAAGTCCTTGGAAGGTCAAGGCATTTACTATCCTTTTTATTTCTTATTTTGTGAACGAAAGTCCTTGGATGGCCAAGGAATTTTTGTGATGGTAGATCGGAGATATTCCGATCAGGATATAATGCTAAGTTTTCCCTTCGTATAAATTTCTTTTTCTTCTTATGGCTAATCTTTAATTGGTATTTAATTTCGCCGACTTGTTTAACAAATGTTTAATTCATTGAACCATTTTAAGAATATTTCATTTGAAGGATGAAAGTGTTGAATAAATCTGATCATGAGTGTTTAATAAATCTGTTTATGTGTTTAATGAATCTAATCATGTGTTTGATGAATCTGATCACCTCGAAGATACCTCATTTGAGGGCGGGGGTGTTTAATAAGTATTCAATTCATTCGATCTCCTCACACTACTCACAATTTTTTTTGAAAAATGTATAAGATACCATTGATTGAAAACCGGACACCTCATTAAAACCTCCCCACGCTACCAGGGTAGGAAAGAGTATGCCCCATAATATTTATATTGAGGTATGAGAAGGTAAATATTTACAAGACAATTTTATTCTAAATATAATCTGAGATGCTCAATGTTCCATGGATGCTTCAAAAATTTGCCTTTTTTTGTTTTGAAGTCTATATGTTCATGGCTTGACTCTTTCACACACCATATAAGGGCCTTCCCAATTCAGAGCCAACTTCCCAAAATGTCTTTCTTTAGTATGCAGAAAGACTTTTCTTAATACTTTGTCTCCAAACTGGAAATCTCTTCTTTTTACTTTGGATGCAAATCTGCTTCTCATTAAACCATGATAGTGTGTCGTTCTTAAATACGTCTTCACTCTTCTTTCTTTGACCAAATCCAACTGATTCCTAACTGCCATGTCATTAGCCTGTTCACAATAGTTTTGGATCCTGAAGGATGGTAAAGTAGCTTCTATGGGTGCGATTGAATCCATCACATAAACGAGGGCAAAAGGGGATACTTGTGTAGCCGTTCAGGGAGTAGTTCGGTAGGCCCTCAATACTTCTTGCAAATAACTCGGCTACTTTGCTGCAACTCCTTCTAGATTCATTTTCAACCCTGTCAAGATTGTTCAATTCTGATCTTCAGCTTGCCCATTAGGTTGAGGGTAGAAAGGAGAAGAAAACAATGTTGAATTCCTCTAGAAGTGTTAAATATCTCCATGTATTCTTTATCAAATTGTGGCCTATTGTCCGTAGTGATTCGCCGGGGAACTCAAATCGGCAACATATGTTGGATAGAATAAACTTTATGACCGCCTTGGAAGTGGTACCAACTAGGGGTGCTGCTTCTATCCACTTAAAAAAATAGTCAACTATCACTATTATTGTTCGATACCCTCCAGACGCCGCGGGAAGAAGCCCAACTAAGTCCAAACCCCATCTATGAAAAAGGTATGGGGTCAGATATGGAATCCATAAGAACTGTTGGTGTATGGATTTCATCCCCATATCTCCTTCAAGGATCACATATCCTAACTATATCTTTGTCATCTGCCATTATTGTTGGCCAGTAGTACCCTGCTAACAAAACTCTCCTTGTTAAGGCCTTATAGCCACAATGTGGTGATCCCTCTCCATCGTGCAATTTGAATAAGACACTTCAGGATTCCTCAAAGCTTAAAAACTTAAGAGAGGTCTGCTGAAAGATTTTTTATAAAGAATTTCCCTTAAAACCAAGAAACCACGAGCCTTGTACTTGATTTTTTTAGCTAAGATCTTGTCTGAAGGCAAAACTCCATCGGAAATAAACCGATGTATCTCAAACCTCCAATCTTTGGATGGTAAGCCAAATACACTCAAACTTTCTTCACACTCACCCTCTTTCTTTTGAATTGAAATTATGGAGGGGCATTCTTCCATAAGAATCCATGGGTAGGCTTCAAAATAAGCTACGGAGGCTAAAGAATCTGCCATAATATTCTTCGATCTAGGGACATGCTCATACTGGATTCTTTTAACACTTATGGCAACTTCCTTCAGTACCTGCAGATACTTTATTAACTGATCTTTTTTAGTTTCAGATAGCCCCTGAGCTTGATTAATAAGTAAGTGGGAGTCACTAACTAACCGAACCCTTTTTTCTCCACATATTTGAGCTAGTCTCAACCCAGCAATGGGTGCTTCATATTCTAACTCATTGTTGGACGGCCTGAAAGAAAAACATATAGCTTGATACATAGTATCACCATAAAGGGAAGTTAAAAAAATTTCAGCCCCATATCTCATCATACTAGACCCACCGTCAGTTCGGATTAACCACTCTTTCTTAGACTTATTTTCTTGCTCTTGTTCGTGAGGCCTTTCAATATGAAATTCTACCAAGATTTCAGCTATAGCTCGAGCTTTGATTGCGGTTTGAGGTGCAAAATCAATATCATAATCTCTAAGCACAATCGACTATTTAGTCATTCTTCCTAATATATCAGATTTTTGTAGAATATTATTTTGAGGGGAAACACGTCCGAACTGTAATCGAATGCGCTTAAAAATAAGGCCTCATTTTTCTGGCTTCTATTACCAATTCCAAGGCTAAATTTCTATCTTTAAATACCTCTTTTCCACTTTTAGTAAACTCTTTCTTAAGTAATAAACTAGACAAGGATAATTATCCACTTCCTTTACTAGAATAACACTAACGGCATAATCTGCTACAGCCAAATACATAAAAAGCTTCTCCCCTTGAATAGGTTTGAATAACATCTTGGGTGAAGACAAATGTTTTTTTATTTCAATAAAGGCTTGATCACATTAAGGAGACCAATTGAAATGTATGGCATTTCTCAAAATTTGAAAGAATTGAGCACACTTGTTAGACTATCTTGAAATAAACCTATTTAACGTAACCAACCGTCTGGTTAACATCTGGACTTTTTTAGTATTCCAGGGAGGGTCCAGGGCCAACAGAGAATTTGGTTGATCCGGATGAGCCTATATCCATTTTTCACTCACGACATACCCTAGAAAATTTCCAGATCGGACTCCAAAAATGCACTTTCCGGGTTTAATATTAGGTTGTTGGCTTCCAAGTTAGAAAAAGTCTCTTAAAGATCGTATACGTGCTTTTTCTCTTTGAGGATTTTCACCATCATATCATCTATATATAGTTCCATGTTTTTACCAATCTGAGCTGCGAAAGTTTTATTCACCAATCATTGATAAGTAGCTTCGGCGTTCTTCAATCCAAATGGCATCACCTTATAACAATGAAGCCCTTTGTCTGTAACAAATGTGGTGTGATCTTGATCGTTAAGATCTACTTATATCTGATTGTACCCTGAAAATACATCCATGAAGAACAACAACTTGCTCCCAAATATGGAGTCTACTAATTGATCTATCCGAGACACGAGATAAGGATCTTTGGGACATGCCTCATGAAGATCAGTGAAGTCAATACACATGCTCCATTTTCCATTCTTTTTCTTGACTAAAATAGGTTTGGCAGTACACAATGGGTATTCAGATTCTTTTATATGACCCATCTTCGTAAGTTGGTCCACTTCTTGTACTATTACATATGTTTTTTCTTTGGAAAATGACCTTCTTCTTTGTACTACTGGTCCAGCATCAGTTTAGACTGACAATTTGTGGCAGATTACCTGAGCGGGTACCCCGGTTACATCATCATTGCACCATGAAAACACATGTAAATTGTCCGACAAAAAAGACAATAGCTTTTGTTTCAAACTTATTGGCAACTTAGTTCAATCTTAACAATTTTGCATTTTTCTAAGCAATGGACTTCAACTTCTTCTATAGGTATTATAACACTAGGAGCCTTCCTAGGATCATTAATTTCATTCTCATTAGTGGAAGGCTCCAATAGATGATATTTCTTGTTAACTTTACCTGCCTCCAAAGACTTTGAGGCACTAGCTGTCACATAGCATTCTCTAGCCACCTCTGCTTCGGAAAACACCCACTTGTGTACCCACGACATACTTCAAGCACTGATGGACAGTAGAGGCTACACCATGCATCCTGGAGAGCCAAGATCTCCCAAAGATAGCATTATAAGATCTTGGGTAGTCAACCACAACAAACAAAACCTTCACCGTTTTCTTAAAATGTCATTTTCCTAATAGTACTTCCTCTTCAAATTCTCCAATAACATCTGCCGAAATCCCAGTGAATCCCACAATAGTTATGTTCGATCGTTGAATTACCAAAGGATTTTTCATCTCTTTGTAGGTATTTGAAAACAATATGTTTGTCAAACTACCTGTGTCAATCAGGATTCGACGTACATCATTTTCCTAATTGATGCCCCTATCACCATGACGTCTTCATGTGGCCACGCAATATCTCTTAGGTCATCCTCATCAAAGACTATGAAAGGAGGTGGAGTTTTGTACAGATGTGTGGACATCCTCCCATCCAACTAAGTAGCCAAACTGTGGCCATGCCTTTTTTTAAACAACTTGAAGGCACTGTTACAGTATCACCCCTACCTGATTCTGAATCGGGTCCGGATTAAGGTATTCAGAATCCACATCAAACCTTTCAACAATCACCATGGCATCCTCTTGTATGGATGTTCCAATGGCTATTGAAGGAGTCATTCGGGGAGCATTGGTGTTGGATGGTGCATTATCTAGCATGTTGCCCCATTGTTTTTTAACAAAAGCGCAAAATTTACCCCTTTCAATAAGATTCTACACATTTTGCGTGAAGGCTATGCAATCATGGGTATCATAGCCCACATTGTTATGATATTTGCAAAAACGGGTAATTCAGGTTTCTCTCGGAGACTGTAGCGGGGCTGGCCTTTTAAAGTGTACATCATTTTTAGTCTTATCATAGATTTTTGCTACACTTTCCCCCAATTCAACAAACCATTCAGGCTTAACCCAAGGACCCCTTTTACTTATAACTTGTTGGTTTTGGTTGGACTGATTCTGTTTGGGCCGATGTGACCCTTGCCCAACTTCATTTAATCTGTAACCGGACTGAGTTGTTGTTTGATGAGTTAACACTATGGTGGTGGATCTATTTTGATGAGGCACTCTAGATTTCATAGTCTCTTTAACATTAATATGCTTCCCAACTTGATTTAACAGTCCCCCAAAAGTCATTGTTTTTTTCCGGGTTACCGAATCAGCAATATTACCTGAACTCAAACCTTGTCTTAAAAAGGCAATTGCAACTTGTTTGAAACAGTCAGCTAACCCATTCTGCATATTCACAAACCTACTAATATATTCTTCAAAGACTCATTCAGTTCTTTGGCACCATGGATAATCGTATCACCATTACCTTTAAGCTCATTGCTTCCAACAAATTGCCTTCAGAAGGCAACCCATAATATATCAAAATTCTTTATAGATCTATGAGGGATACTATTATACCATTTGAGGGCATTGCCTTTAAAGGTTTGTGCGAAAATCCTGCATAGTATATTGTCATCGTCATCAAAGTTCATCATGAAATTCTTAAATTGTTCGAGATGATTATCCGGATCTTTGCTTCCATCATACTTTTCCATCTTAGAACTATCAAATCTTTTGAAAAAATTCATGGAAAGTATCTTTGAAGATAAAGGTGATGATGCAGACAGTCCGGTGAATTGACGGTTTGGAGCTCCGGTGTCAGATTTTGACCCACAACACCTTGTTTCGAAGGAAACGACGTCACGAACGCAAGTCACGAGCTTTGCTCGTGAGCTATGGGCTTTTTTGGGCATTCGGGCTAATCTATCCTCTTTTTTCGCAATTTTAATACTTTGGGCTTGTTTTGTAATTTTCATATTTTTAGTTTTAGGGTTTTGCTTGAACTCTATATAAACCTATCTTCTATTCATTGTTCGGGGAATTGTTTTTTATTAATAAAAAAAATTAGGGTTTTATCCCTTATGGCTTCTACTGCGTTTCACTCTCCATCATAGTGGTATCAGACACAGGCAGTCCTGCGCGATGGTACGAGGAAGAACCAGCGGTCGCGGTGGCGCTAGAGTGACTAGAGATACAAGTGATGTAGATGATCGTGAAGTTGCTGACCTACGCCGTCAGGTAGCCGATCTTACCCGTCAGATGGCTGATCTGAACGCCAGGCAACAAGGCACAAAGGTTGAGGGTATGGATAACCCTTTTGGGGAGGGGATCGACCAGAATACTTCTCACACCCGCCGCTGGGAGCTTGGATTCAAGATAGACATTCCGGACTTTGATGTCAGCCTTAAGGCAGAGGCACTTATCGATTGGTTATCCCAGATTGAAAAAGTCCTGGACTTCAAGGAAGTTCCTGAGGAGATAAGGGTCGCATTAGTCACCATTCACCTACGCGGTAGGGCACAAGCTTAGTGGCAACAGGTGAAAAAGAACCGCGCGCGTGAAGGCAAGGATACAGTCCGCAGCTGGGAGAAATTCAAAAGAAAAACCCGCAAGGCTTTCCTTCCTTACAACTTCGAGCGGGAACTCTACCAGCGACTCCAGCATCTTCGTCAGCGATTCCTTATGCAGACGACTCTTCTGATGGGGAGACCGGTTATGATTCGAGGATGAATCTTCTCTTCCCCGGCGGGAATGATGCAGACAGTCCGGTGAATTGACAGTTTGGAGCTCCGGTGTCAGATTTTGACCCACAGCACCTTGTTTCGAAGGAAACAACGTCACGAACGCAAGTCACGAGCTATGCTCGTGAGCTATGGGTTTTTTTGGGCATTCAGGCTCATCTATCCTCTTTTTTCGCAATTTTAATACTTTGGGCTTGTTTTGTAATTTTCATATTTTTAGTTTTAGGGTTTTGCTTGAACTCTATATAAACCTATCTTTTATTCATTGTTTGGAGAATTGTTTTTTATTAATAAAAAAATTAGGGTTTTATCCCTTATGGCTTCTATTGCGTTTCACTCTCCATCAGGTGATTATCTCCGATTTTGGCTACGACTAAACACAGTATCTTCATTGGGAGTAGCAAAAATATCGGGTTCGGAGTGGAAGGCAAATGGATTGATCAACAAACGATTAATATGCTGATCAGCCCAAGCTTTCATTTTCCCCTGATATTTTTTAAGTCTGCCACGCCTATATTTTTTTCTTAAATGCTTATTGGTTAGCCTTAATTTCTTCAGTTTTCCTTCATCACTACTGGATGATACCGACTCTTCAAGTTCCGAATTGTTAGATGAACTATTAGAAGACTCTGATATAGAGCTCATAATCTGTTTAGACCGATGCGTTTTCTTGGAGCTGAGATGAGTTTTTATGGAATTCTCATTCTCATCTTAATTAGCAGTAGGATGGAGTGCTGAAGCACCAGGCTTTTCTTTGATTCCCTTTTCTGCTTGCATTTGAGCCTTCAAAGCCTCAATCTCAGCACTCAGCTGATCATGCTCTTCTTCCATGGATAGTTTCTCATTACTATTATGATTGACATGAGACACAGTGGTGTGCTCATTATTTTCTCTCACCCCTTCCACCACTGGGGTGGAACATCTTGTTTATTAGGATCCATCCGAACTACTTCGTTTACTGGTTTTGAATATGGAATTCAGGAACCCTCGCCTCCCACTGTGATCGCCACTTTGGTGTGGATAAGTTGTAGTTGAGGGGTATTTTGGGGAGTTTATAAGTTTAATATTAATTTTTGAGTAGTGAGTAGTGAGATAAGAGAGGTATATGCTTGTATTTAATGTTTTTGGAAAAATTTCAACCCATTAAATGAAGTTGGTTGAAGTATTTATATTGATTTTGTGACCCATGGGCCTTCCGGGTTGGACCCTAGATTCGGGTTAATCTTTAAATCCCAAACCCTAAATAGTGTTAGCACACAGCTGAGTCATGATTGACTGGGTCAGACTGTTCACGAGTTTCTTGGCGTAAAACAAACCTGAACTGCCCCTCTAGATTATGCAGTTATGTCCTTCTAAAAATATCCAAACCTATCACGAGTATCACTTGTATTTGCCACAGACGGCGCCGATGATGATTCCATAAAAATTTGGAACCCAATTTTACTGGTTAGTAAATTGAGAGAGAGAAACTTGAAAACATAAAAAGAGAAATTAGTGTTATTATATTTTGTCTTATTCCCAAAAAAAGGATTTTTCCTTATATAGTAACTATGGTGGGCCCTTATTTTACATTATTGATCATCTTAATTGCATTATTACTCTTTTACATCCTTACTCCCCTATTCTTCTTCAACTTGTAAATTGAGTCCTCATTTTTCCTTGATTGTATATTGTGATTTACACTTGATTACAAATGATTGATTTATGTAATTAATATTAGCCCCAAAAGGACCCAGACATTTGACAACCCTATCACGTGTAACATCAACAAACAAGACATATTGTACTGCTTTTGTCTTTATGAGCTTTGAGAAACAAGCGAAGTACACATGAGCTTTGAGTGTTTTAAGGGCTGTGATGGTGGATAATATTTTTTCATTTCCGAATTTTAATCATCATTGATCGGTAGTTGTGATACTGAACCTAGGGTTAACGATGATGATCTACTTTTTCTACTGTTGCTTCATGCTCACTGCACCAGTTATTGATAAAATATTCTTTTATCTAAGGCAAGGACCAAGGTATGATTATCGATCATTTGGATGAACAATTTACCATGTTCAAGAATTATATAAAAATAAAAGAAAGTAAAATAAAACCAAGTACACAAAATAGATCTAACATGGTTCTGATTATGAAAAAAACAACATCAACGGGAAACAGACACACTTTTATAAAACAAGTAGGTTACATAAATATTCTCAAACACAAAAGACTCAAACATTATTTCTTACAAAATGACGCGATTCACGTAAATCTCTATTCAGTGTTTATCTCGTAAAAGACCTTGAGTTATTTCTCTCACTCATGAAATATATTGCTCATGATACTCGTCACTGTCATCACACCCTTGCATTATAAACTTCTGATCCCTTAATATATGAAACCTAATAAATTGAAAACCTAATTAGTATAGAAGACTCAATCAATAAGAAAACCAATTAATATAGGAAAACCAAAGTATGATACCTAATTAATATACGAGACCTAACAAGTAGAAGAATATTCTTTTGTCTAACAATTATGCTTTAGTTTAGTATATTGTGGTCCAACTCACTTTGGACCAGCCTGCTTCAGACCAACATGCTTTGGATCAATATATATCTCATTTGACTCAAAAGTCACCAGTCTGGACAACTTGTATCAACCCTTAAGATCCAACAGTCGTCTCTGCATCTAAGTCACGACTCAAGTTTAACCCTGAGAGTTTCAACATTTGTTGCTTACACATGTAGACATTAGATCCAACTATGCCCATGAAGTCTTTCAGCAGTACATCTGTTGACGAGTTACTTATATCTTACACTAATTTATACCCATTGTAAACTATATCATCAAAATCTGGTTTTGAATAGTATTTCATCCATAGACTATCGATTTCCATAACAGATAGTCATTGAACTGTCTAGTTTGAAAAACGTTAGTCATCTGTATTTGTTGATTAATGTAAAGCTGCCACGTAGGATCATACTTAACAAAAACTTGTATCCCCAATGGTCCCTCGACTTTAAGTTTGACTACATTTGTACTTTGACCTAAAGTCGATGGACCATTGGTGATACAAGTTTCTGTTGAGTATGATGTCAGGTGGTAGTTCTATATTAATTAACAAATACGGGGGGCTAACTTTATCCAAACTGGATAGTCAGAGACTACTAGTGGACCTTTGAAAGTCCACGGGCTATTTCTCATTAAAATTAATACATTCACTGATGAAGATAATTAAATGTTATTCTCAATTTTTTTTGCACAAAAAACTCATTCTGAGGGGGCATCTCGGAATCAATTGTTTTTCATAGAAAAACTAATTCCGAGATACCACCTCGGAATCAGTTGTTTTCAGAATCAGTTGATTTTGCATAAAACATCTGATTCCGAGGTGGTATCTCAGAATTAGTTGTCCTATGAAAAAACAACTGATTTCGAGATACCATCTCGGAATTAGGTGTTTGTCGCTAAAACCTGCAGAAATCAGGATTTGTGATTAAAAGGGTTTTTTTAACACGAATTTTCAAGTTACATGGATATACAACTTAAAAACAAGAATAAATTACATTGTTGGTTGATTGTGTGATGTTTTCCAGTGTTAAATCTTTGGTTTGGGTGTCTTCCTCATCTATGGATAATTTTTATCAACTTTAGAATTTTTTTTAGGTTTAATTTCATAAGTTAAAACATATATGTTGGATTCAATTAGTTTAAATTTTTTGTTTGTTGATATAAGTGCTTGAGAATGGTTAGTGGCATAAATTATAAATTAAAAAATAAAATGAGGATGAAATAATAAAAGCGAATGATGAATCTTTTTAGAATTTGAGCTTCAGCCTTATATAAATCATCCTTAATACTAGGTATTTGTCAAATTTTTACCCAACACTTTCTTATATCAAAATTAACCCTTTTATTTATCTAATTTTGTTTATATTATGTCTCTAGTAACCTTTAGTATTTGTATGAATAATTTTTGTTTAATTTAAATGTTTTAAAAAAAAAGTAAATAAATAAAGCTTACAATTCACTAAATACAAATATAATTGTATGTAAATAACAGTTTAATATCAAGTTTTGACAGGTTCTCAAGGGAAAAAGGAAGACCAGCAAAGAAATATGTAAGTATAAAAAGATGGCGCGCCTAAGATGTCCGTTTACAGTTAGGTTTAGGTTTGCATCCTTAAATCCAACAGGTAGCTAAAATGGAAACGGCTGAGGTGGCAAATTACCATTAGACAGCGAAAGGGCAACGACCATGAAAACAAAAGCAAAGAAGCAAACCCCAGTCTCAGGCGAGATTCGAGATTCGAGATTCGATCCTCCGGTGGTCTTTCTGCACGAACCCGGCGGCTCTTTTCTCTCCGTCTCTCCCAATTTACAATACCTATTCTTCTTCACAATTCTAAAAATTATACGCAAAATATATCCATAGGTCATGATCGTATAGTTGTTTCCTTTTGGTTCCAATGGGATCCCGAATCGATGAAGGTACATTCTCTTCCTTTTAATTCTTTCGTTTCCGTTTCTCCTCGGTTTAATTGCTCATAATCTTCAAATTCGGTTTATCTGGTTAGACGTAGGGTTTTGTAATTTGAATCATAAGAAACTCTTTAAGGAATTTTGCATTAGGAAGATTTCTGGGTAGCCATGCAGGAGGTTTTACGTAAGAATCTAAGCTACGTTTAATTTCGATATGCAATCTAATTGATAAATATTTGTTGCTGTGGTGGTGGTTGTTTTTAAAAATTGCGGATTTGGGATTTTTAGAAGGGAGCGATGGGGATCTCGAGATAGGTCAATTGAAGGTGACCACGAGTTTCAAGAGTCCATCATTGAACTTGCTGATTGAACCATCAACGCCCAGAGAACCCGCAACGCCGAGACGGACCCTTGTACTCTCCAGTTCAAATAAGGCGTTGGCTGTCTCCAACTCCAGTAAATCTCTTGTGGAGAAAGGTCAACTGAAGGTCACCAAGAGTCAATCGTCGAACTCGCTGATTGAACCTTCAACACCCAGAGAACCGGCAACGCCGAGACGGACCGTTGTACTGTCCAATTCAAATAGGGCGTTGGCTGTCTCCAACTCCAGTAAGTCTCTTGTGGAGAAAGGTCAACTGAAGGTCACCAAGAGTCCATCGTCGAACTCGCTGATTGAACCTTCAACGCCAAGAGAACCGTTAACGCCGAGACGGGCCCTTGTACTGTCCAATTCAGGCAAGGCGTTGGTTGTTTCCAACTCCAGTAAGTCTCTAGGGGTGTCCTACTCAGGCAAGTCTCTAGGGGTCTCCTATTCAGGCAAGTCTCTAGGGGTGTCCTACTCAGGAAAGAGGTTCGATCAGGTTGCGAAGAAAAAGTATGTCAAGCAGGTCACCGGCCGCCACAATGACACCGAGCTTCATCTTGCTGCGCAGCGGGGAGATGTGGATGCAGTCAGGCAGATTCTTAGTGACATTGATGAACAGATGATGGAAACGCTTGGTGAAGCGGATTTTGATAGTGAGGTGAATTCTCAGAGGCTCTTTCTGCACTAAAATTTATAGATAATATATATTAAAGTAGCATATCAATGTCGAGAATTTATGTTTACATCTTATAACTTTAAAGTGGGTTAATCATTATATGTACTCATATCTAGTTAAAACTTCGTGAAAAATGAGTTTAAAAAAGTTAATTTGTATCTGGGAGCCCATATCTCTTCTTTCTTTTTATAGGAAGTAGTGAATGAGTAAGATTTAATTTGTATTCACTTGACATTTGACTTTTGCTGCAAAGGCGGCAGAAATAAGGTTTGCGGTTGTGAATGAAGTTAACGAGCTGGGAGAGACGGCGTTGTTTACTGCAGCAGAGAAGGGGCATCTGGACGTTGTAGAAGAGCTGTTGCTTCATACAACTAAGGAAGGTCTTACGTTGAAGAATCAATCTGGTTTTGATCCGTTACATATTGCCGCCAGGCAAGGTCACCAAGGTAATATCCTGCATTGACTTGAGAAATTTGTTCACTCTTAAGATATCTTGCTACGCAAGGTATTCTTCAACTGGAGTTTTGTGTTTCTTTTCTGTTGAAAAGGTATATTTTTAGACATGCTTTAAAAAGGTTATGAATTTCACAAAAACAGATTCTAGTGACAATATTCAAAACTGTTAGATATCTTTCAAAGTTTCTGATTTTGATATGTCATGAAAATAGTTTGTTATTCTGCATCGGTTTGTTGTTCTACAAATGAGCTTTATAAGCCTAGGTACTTAAAAGTCCGTTAGGCCCGTTCTGTTTCCGAGGGGTTCCTACCAGAGGTGGTCTTAGGATACATTGTTACGAATGAACAATCTTTTGAGAATGGATTAGGGCTGTACTTTCTCTACGTTTCTTACATAGATTGATAAAATTATAGTGTTGTAGTAAAGGAAGCGAAAATCTGGACAAGGAAATTCATGATGGTATTTTTATGCTACGAAAAGAGTGTGCAGCATTAGCTTTTCCTATCTGATCAATTGCCGGATACCTGATTATGTTTTTCCTCTTGCTTCTCGTATATTTTCTTGTGGTTCAACTCAACAGTCAGTTTGTTGGTGCAGCTATCGTCCGGGTTCTGCTAGACTATGACCCCGGGCTAAGCAAAACAGTCGCCCAATCAAATGCAACCCCTCTTATTTCTGCGGCAACAAGAGGCCATGCAGCAGTAGTGAATGAACTGCTCTCTAAAGATCCTAGCTTGCTGGAGGGTTCAAGATCCAACGGGAAGAATGCACTTCATTTAGCCGCTCGACAAGGGCATGTAGACATTGTAAGAACATTGCTTGAGAAGGATCCACAGCTAGCAAGAAGAACAGACAAGAAAGGACAGACAGCATTGCACATGGCTGTAAAAGGTGTTAGCGCTGAAGTCGTGAGGTTGCTTCTTCAGGCAGATGCTGCCATCGTTATGCTCCCTGACAAATTTGGTAATAATGCATTGCACATCGCTACCAGAAAAAAACGAGGAGAGGTACTATTTAGTAGTGTTGACCATTATCATACAAGTAATTTCGAGCCTGGTTCTTTGCTTACTTAATTTAGAAATTTCTGCTTTTTCCCTTGCAGATAGTGAATGAGTTGTTACTGCTTCCTGACACAAATGTGAATGCACTGACGAGAGACCAAAAAACAGCCCTCGACATAGCCGAAGGACTCACCCTCTCAGAGGAAACCTCGTATATCCGAGACAACTTGATTCGTGTTGGTGGTTTGAAAGCGAACGACCTGAACCAGCCACGGGATGATTTCAGGGATACTGTGACAGAAATCAAGAAAGACGTGCACATACAGCTTGAACAAGCACGAAGAACTAACAGAAACGTGGATGGGATTGCAAAAGAGCTGAAAAAGCTACACAGAGCCGGTATTAACAACGCAACTAACTCGGTCACAGTTGTGGCCGTGCTTTTCGCCACAGTTGCATTTGCAGCTATTTTCACTCTTCCAGGTGGTGATAGAAATGACGGAACAGCTGTCATGGTTCATACTACTCCATTTAAGATATTCTTCTTCTTTAATGCCATTGCCCTCTTCACTTCACTGGCTGTTGTCGTGGTACAGATCACTCTAGTGAGAGGTGAAACAAAATCGGAGAGACGGGTTGTGGAGGTGATTAATAAGCTAATGTGGTTGGCATCTGTGTGCACGTCGGTGGCCTTTATTTCTTCTGCATATATAGTTGTTGGTCGACGCGGTAGGTGGGCTGCCATTATTATAACTGTCATAGGAACAGTTATAATGACAGCTACTCTTGGTATGATGACTTATTATGTTATCAAGTCTAAAAGGACCAGAAAGGTAATCAGGAGAAAGAAGAAAGAGAAGTATGCCAATTCGTGGCGCCAAAACAATCCTTCAGACACTGAATCAGAGGTAAACCCGATATACGCGATTTGATTCAAAAAAATGGTGGTTGAGCCAGTGAAGTGAAGAGGGCAATGACATTCTACTATGTCTCATTGGGTGGGAAGATGCTGATCTTATGTCTGTTTCACCGATATGCAGCCCTGGTTTGATGACCGATAAGTGCAGGTGATCGGAAGATGTATATTGCATTGCTAACGGTGATAAATATAGACCCTGATTCATATTGTGATTCATTTAAGTCATTGTACAAAATTTTGATAGTTTTTCCAGTTCTTCTCTGGTTCGCACCAAATCTTACCCACCTTCTAGAGAATCTAGTGTTCAATTTTTTTGAAACAGATTAAAATGAAAGCATCCTGACACGAAGTCTCTAATTTCAGTAACTTGCTAACACATCGCAAGCGTAGCTAATTCAAATGCATTTTAATTACTTTGGAGACTGTTTTACGGACTATGTTGAAATGATGGCCCTTTGTTCTATCCTAATTTGGTAAACAAGGTTAACCAAACAAAAATTAAAGATTCTTGACAAAATAATCAATTAGATTGGTGTCTAGACTCTACACAAAACAAAATTAAAAGCTGTACAAAAACTAATATAAATAAATTAATAAAAATAGTAACTTCTTCGTACAAGTGAGGGCTTTGAAGAGTATATCGTCCCTTGAGTTTAGTTTTCTGTAATTTTCTACATTTTGGGTTTGACCTAAAGTCAAGGGACTAGTGGTGATACAAAAATCTGGGGACTATGGTTACACGTGGCAGCCTCTCATAGATTAAAGGATCTGGTGGACTAACTTTATCCAAACGCGATAGTCCAGGGACTGTCAACGGACATTTGAAAGTCAAGGAACTATCTGCCACCAAACGCGATAGTCGAGGGACGATTGACTGTTCAATGCTTACAAGTAAGTGTCAACATTGTCTCTTTTGTTCGATACTAAACTTCTTGCTTGTAAACATTAAATACCTCAATACTGTTCTCGGCTTTGTTCATCAATCTATCTATGTGATTTATTTTGTATTTATACCAAATCAACTTCCCTGATTTCCCCAAGTGCAGATCCAAACCAGGTTCTTGATTTGATTTTCTCAATGATATAGTTTGATCTGAGTAAGTTTCGATTTTTCAGTATTCAAAACCACAATAATAAACTAAAAACAACTCTTAAAAATTAAAAATGTGGGTTTTAATTTCACCTCTTCTATCTCCAATTTGATTTCTGTATTTGACATGGGTTACTTAACTCTGATCTAGGTCTAGGATGAATTCTTAAAATTCAAGTTACAAGAAAAACCCTAAAATACATATTTTTTCTACGAGTTGAAATTTTTAAATAATTAGCTTTGATCACAAGAAGAAGATTTTCCATAGTGATTAGAATTCAGTGAAGCAAATTATGGTTTTTGTCTAATGCTTGTTCATCTCTTGTTTTATATACAGAAGTTTTGAATGTTCTCATGGAAGCCAACTCTGAGCTAGCAATGACTTTCGATTCATCGAACACTACTCCGCTGCACACGGCAGCTTTACTGGGCCACTTAGAAGTGATACATTTCCTTTTGGAGAAAGGGAGCGGTGTTGCCATTGCGACAACTAATGGCAAAACTCCCTTGCATAGTGCAGCAAGGAACGGACATTTGGAGATAGTAAAAGCTCTTTTAAGCAAGGAAGATGGACTTGGGACAAAGATCGATAAGAAAGGCCAAACAGCACTTCACATGGCTGTTAAAGGTCATAAGTCTGAAATGGTGTATGAGCTAATAAAATCGGACCCTTCAATAGTCAATATGGTTGATACGAATGGAAACACTGCATTACATGTAGCCGTACGAAAAGGCCGGGTTCAGGTGAGTGAGTTCTTTTTATCTTTGTTAAATCGATTCTGTACGCACGGTATATTTTTGTATGTTCAAAATGATTCATGAGATCGTTTGTTCACCACAAACAAACATGTCCAACTGTATATTGTTCACTTCGCCTAGCAAGTTACATCTACAACTACGGTATGGTCATTAGAGATTCGGTACTCCAGTATATTTTTATATGCTCTATTTTTGGCAAAACTTCACTTACAGGTCAGATCCGGCTTGGAAAACGTTTTTAGTAGATAATTTTGGACACATACGGATGATTGAATATGTTTCCAGTTTTGTTCATCAAACCTGGAACCAGCCAGATCCAACCTGATTTCAATTTTTTTTTTTGAAAATTATAATATAATGATTTTCTACTTGACCTGGTTTCTTGACCCAAATTATGACATGGATTGATCAATTTATAATATCCAAATTCATGTTAACCAGATTTCGGGCATAAAATTTATGTTGATGCCATTTTTCTATTGGATCATATGAAATTAGTCGGTCAGACAATATTTTCCCATGCTTAATGCAAACACAGCCTTAAACATTTTTGGAATTGCTCCCACAAATTTTGATCTCACTGATACGGAAACATAATCCTTTATTTGTAGGTTGTTCGGGTTCTGCTAGACAGCAACAGATTCAACAAAGCAGCAATCAACAAATCAGGAGAAACCGCTCTTGACACAGCCAATAAAACAGGACACACCGACGTCGCTGCTATTTTACAACAGTACGGAATTCAATGTGCCAGATTCATGAAGCCAACATCAACAGACACCGCTAGAGAACTAAAACAAACCGTCAACGATATAAACCATAACGGCCATGATCGGCACAAGCACACGTCTCGGGCACGAAACAAAATGCACGAAGAGGGACTTAACAATGCAATAAACTCGACCACGGTCGTAGCAATCCTCATTGCGACCGTAGCATTTGCCGCCATTTTTAACGTCCCCGGTCAATTCATGGATAACCCACAAATTGTTCCTCTCGGAGATTCCGTCGGACAAGCACGAGTGGCTTCGAGACCCGCGTTCTTAATCTTCATTGTGTTTGACTCATTCGCCCTTTTCATATCGTTGGCTGTCGTAATAGTGCAAACCTCTGTTGTGGTTATAGAGAGAAAGGCGAAGAAGCAGATGATGGCGGTTATTAACAAGCTTATGTGGTTGGCTTGCGTGCTGATTTCGATTGCGTTTCTTTCTTTATCTTATGTAGTCATCGGAGATAATGCCGTAGGGCTTGCTATCTGTGTAACAGTGATAGGTACTGTGATAATGGTATCTACGCTAGGGACTATGTGCTATTGGGTGATTGTGAATCGTGTCGAGGCTTCTAATAGTATAAGGCGGTTGTCAATTCGCAGATCGCAGATGTTATCAGATTCGGAGGGTTACGAGAACGAGTTTAAGAAACTTTATGCAGTTTGATTACTGGGTATGGTATATAGCTATTGTTTGTTTGGTTCTTTGGACCAACTTTCTAGATAATGTATGTATCTGCTGTAACATTATCTTTCTACAAGTGGCAATTTAGTCTATTGCAGTTGTATCATACACTAGAGATGTATGTATATAAGTAGCCATTTTAGATCAGTCATGAATTATGATGCTTTATGTAACCTAGTATAGGTCAATTCCTTATAGTCTTGTACTACAATGGTTAGTTTAATAAATTTTGGTACCAAGTCCTGATCCATCTTCTTCTGCTTATTTCGGTAACAAAAACTTGTTAGCCTTTATATAGTCTTCTTTCGGTTGGTGTCATTAGGCATTTTAGCCTTTAGACATCAAAAAAAACTTTGTTTGGTTGATCTGACGCTATATTTGAAAAAAACAGGCTAAACGACTAGCTACCCGAGCTAGGCTAGTAAAAAGCTCCGCATATGTTGAGAACTAAACCAACCAAGCTCGCATATAAGATAATTTACATAGTACAAGAGTATTCAGTTCTCACTAATTTGTATAATGAATTCTCCATTGTAGAGAAAGAATAACTCACATTCAAATTTCTTTACATATTTCTAACAAAAATTTATATTAAAACACTCATCTCAATGACAAAAAAGAAGAACAATCCACATTTTATCTGACATACATGGTGGTAAGACTCGGTTTTCCATCAGCCACCTGTATTATGATCCTTTGCTAGTTCATCAAACTCCCATTCGCCAATATCTTCCTCGGCCGAGCAGTACCCTCCATCATCGTAATCTAAGTCATCCACAACTAACACCTTTTGTTCCTTAAACGAGGACGACCTAATCTTAAACGAGGATGGTCTGGATTTCTCTTCCAGTTTGCGCTCTCCTGAATGAAATGCTTGCACTGAAGCATTGAATAGACTTTGACGGAGGTTATCAGCAGCAGGTGAATGAGACCTGCGAGTTGGAGACTCGATTTCTAAAACTGGTCTCTCGATGGATTCAAATTCCTCCTTTATGTTCTCCAGGGCGTCAAAAAGTTCTTTAACTCTTTGATCATCTTTCCTGGAAAAGCCTTGATAGAATTGCTTTTTCATTGAATCCACTACACTTAGAGTTGTTACAAACTGAAGGAAATAAGAAATGATATATTTTAGAAACTATAAGAGAATAAGTATAATATAGGAAGGTTCATTTTTGCTAATAGAAAATCCGAAGATAAGAACTACTCTTTTCAAAATGGAAGGGATTATTTAAGGGAGCTGTCTGAAATGAGCATTAGATAATACATTACCTTAGTTTCTAAGTTCAGATATTCCTCTTCGAGGTATTTTTTCGATTTTGTTGAAGTTTGATCATTTGAGTATATTGAAGTCCCTGACCTGGTATTTGACAAATAACGTCAATATTTAACATTGGCACTTCATCAAATATCAAAAGAACTAGGCAAATTTACCGTTGATTAGAAAGCAAGTTTTCCACAATATTTCTGGTCTTAGTTATACAAGGTTCCAACTGGTCCTGAATAGTAAAAAAGACGTGTGTGCGAAATGTTATAAGCCTTTAAATAGGTATCAGTTTTGTAAATATGTCTGGCCGCAAAATTAACGCATACCTTGTAAGCAGATAGCAGTTGAGTAACCAGATTCACAAAGTTTATGCCATATCTGTCTAGTTCGCCGCTGATTATACACAGTCAAACAGGAGTAGCAAGAGAATTAGATATAAAGAAATTTGAATCTAAGATAATTTGGGAGAGAATATAAAAATTAATGAATAAGTAGAGCTTAAGCAGGAAAATTTTAGTCTCCTGTTTAATTCTTTACGCGCATTGCAAGGATGAAGATTGTATTTTACGATAATGAGTTGCAGATGGACATACTTGACTTGCTTGTCCTTTTGTTCAGTGTGAGCGGTTTGTAGAGTCCATGTATCTTCAAGGAAGTTAATCCACCTATTCACAACTTCCGCTTCTGCTTTACATGAAGCAATTGATCTAGATAGCTCATCTTCCTACGTTCAAATAAATATAACAAACTGCTAATAAATACGTAAATGGTCCACCAAACTCATACATGAAAATTTCCATGCTAGATTCTTATTGCAAACACAAGATTGTCGCAGCATATAACTTTATCCAAGAAAAAAGCAGCACCTTTGATTTCAAGTGGATTAGGAGTTGATTACTTGCTTCATCGAACTGCTCTCGTTCTTCCCTGGCATTATGGAGACGTGCACGGGCACCGAGCAAAGAAGTATTGGCCTATAACATTTAAGCAGCAGTGAGCTAATATATAAGCGTAGAATATAAGACAGCTACACAGACTCACCAAGTCATGTTATACGAAAAAGATAATACCTTTTTCAATTCAGCTTCAAGTTCTTCCTTCTGCCTCTCAAGCTGCCTGACCTCTGCTGCCAATTCCTGCAAAGTGTCACAAGGAAGCAATCATAAAGTAAAACATATGCAAGTCATAAACTATTATAGGCAATTATCATCCTTAATGTACAAGACCAGGCTTTATGATAGAAACAGATAAATATAATCTATAGAAATGACTGAGAATCTGTGCACGATATTCAATGTCGTTACAAAAAGAAGAATATAAATTTTAGTCTTTCCATACTTCAAATGTATGAATATAAGAATAAGTGTATCTACCAAAGGAAGGAAAGAACCACTTCAGAGGCTAGATATACCTTCTCCTGCTGGTTAACTTCATTTGTTTTAGCAACACGAAAGACAAGCGCTTCTTCTTTCTGAGTTCTGTTTATAACAATAAGGCGTAATAAGTTTCAAAGATTACAAAGCCAGAGAAACTCGATGGACAGTCGAGATCAAGATGAACAGTATTGACATAAAATCTTCACACTAGTCAAAATCGGTAAAGAAAACTTCATCACGAAGGAGAAAAGATAGTAAGCCTTAGGTAAAAGGATCATATCTTACATAAGACTAAAACAAAATGTCCTATAACTTGCAGCATGTGTAATAATATATTAGATAATTTATTTGCAACCTGTGCTCTAAAATGCGCCGCTCGGCCTTTGATGTAGAATTCATAAGAGACTCTGACAAAACTTTCAGTTTATCCACCTGCATCAAAGAACATATTGTGAAGCTCTACTGATATCAGCAGCGGTGGTAAAATGGCTGTAAAGAACAACAGAATAAGAAAGCGGACATTAGATACCATGCATGAGTTTCCATAGGTTTGTATTATTCAGTTACGTTAAAGTTAAACGAAAAGTCTAGAACAAGTATTCATCTATCTTAGGTGTTGGTAACAAGAGTTACACGAGGCAATTGTTTAGGATAGGTAAGAAAAACAATAACTGGAAAACAAGCAACAGTTTGGAGTATTTACAGATTCCATGTGCAATTCTGACCTTCTCAGCATGCTGCTTAGGAGAATCACCATTCCTCGAATACTTTTTCTTTAGCAAGACCGCTTCTAATTTGGAACATGTTCCAATATGTTCGAGAGCTTCTTGTAGAGCCTGCAGCAAATAAGACCATTATCGGAGAATTAAGTTATGCAACATGAAGTGAAGTACTAAGACCCTATCTTTTTATGAATTATGTTCCCTTGTAACCAAATAATGGTACATAATTGCTATGGATCTTCAGCAGAGTATGATGGATTACATAAATGTCATCTCTAAGAAATAATAACTTAATGGAGGTGAAATGCTTGCGTGTTGATAGCCCTTTAACTTAGACCGAACTTATCAGAGAGAGCAATGCTTAAGATATCAAATCATTTATCACAAGATACAACAACGGTTCAGCGACAGATTGATTAATGAGCAAGCCTGAATATGGAAGGAGCCTTTTACCTCTACCGATGCAGAAGTCATATCTCTCGAATCATTTGCAGGAGAAATATTTTCAATAGCTTTCATCTTGTCAAGCTTTTCCATTAGACTGCGCACTTCAGCATCTATTCTGAGATGAAGAGAACAGTCACACATAGAATTAAAGGAAACGATACTCCTATTACTCTCATATTCAGGCAAAGTAGTACAACGCATATTTATAAAGCTGAGGTAAAATAATTTTGCGAATAAGTCAGAGTTAAGATGAAACTGTGTAAAATCAGACTCAATTACGTACAGCATAAAGTTGGATATCAAAGTTAATCATATTATTTTACAAAAGATATCAAACTTGACATTCCAGATTCTCCAAATTATTATAGTCTAAAAGAATTACTGCCGAAACATTAAGAATAAACGATGCGGCTGCACATTGAAAATTCTACATTTTGTGCGTGATTATTCATATCTTAGACTACCTCGAAATATTAGCATTGATTTTGAGCCCCGCAATTGCACTCTGAGCGTAGTTAAGTAATTCTTCCCGCTTGGCCTAAATACAAAGAACGAAAGTAGAGGAAGATATGATCTAACATGGCATACCACGAAAGTATATATGGTAAAAACTAATAACAAAACTAGGGTTCGAGTGCTAGTAAAAGAGTAAGCTTCCCAAGTTATTACCAGTACTTCATCCTGGTAGCCTACAAAAGCTTTTGCTAAATCTTGTATGCTGCTCATTACTGCATTATGAATCTCTCTCCCGCCTGTGAGACAAAGCCTGTACATATTCATCCACGGAGGGAAAATCAGACAAGTTCATCATATAGTTATATGTGATAAAGCTGCATAAGGCATACAAAGTACAAAAGTAAACGTAAATCAAACAACCCGAATATTTCCAGAAGTAGCGAAGCCTCTTCCTCATTTGGTGCTCCGAGAATCTGAGTCATACAAAAGAGTTAACCTGCGGTTAAACTAAATATATCAGCAAATAAATGCACAACTACAAAGAAACTATAGTCACAAGGATTGCAATCCTTGAAACTGCATTGAAATACATTTGAAACTCACCATAGACAAAGTCATTCCTTCAAGAGCTTGGCTAAGAAGAAAAACATCGCGGAAATTCATCGGCTCATTTGGACCAGGGTCAACATAATAAACCTATGGGATTATAAAAACAAAGTTAGATACACACCACCGTTGACAAAGGAGCTTTTGTCTTTCTTACCAACATGGGTTTTATTTGAGAATGATCATCGTCTTGGCCTCTATCATCGTTTTTAGTATCATTAGGATAAGCACTAGAAACTCTCTCGATTTCTTTAAGCGCAACCAACCATCTTCGCAGCAACTGAACTCTCTCTATTCCTCGACACGATACCGAAAGTTCTTCCAATCTCTTCACCATATGCCTACAGCTCTTCAAATTCTTTGGACCCTGTGTAAAATTTGAAAACCATTTAGCAACATATAAACTATGATCGGTTCGAGTAGTATGATATATATATATTGTTTGTTACCATTCGATCTTGCAAGATCTTAGCTCCCTCGACGACTACATTTCCAGCTTGGAAAACAACCGTGTCCGCATAGTTACGAACAGTTCGTGATAGGTTGTTCTTGCCGCTTACTGCTACAGCTCTGTTCACGGCCGACTTTAACCACGACATTACGACTTTTTGTTCTTTTCTTGTCGGTTTGATGTTTTTTACAAGAATTTGGTTGGTCAAGTTCGATTTATAAGTGATCTGAAGAATGTATAGCTAAGTTTTCGAATATTTATCGACGAAACGAAGCTTGTTTTGTCAAATATGCAGATAAGACGATCGCTGCAACAGGATCAGCAACGGAGCAAATCGAAGCCGATTAAGAGTCGTTGTGATTGTTGTTTATTTCGGTTGATTCTTTAGGGCTTGACTGGATGGCATTGAGATTTTGTTGCTTGGATCGGAAGAAAATTTGGAAGAAGAAAAAATGGTGAATTGGAAAGGAAGAAGCGGTCTTTAGTTTTCGCGTGTTTTTTGTGGAATGTTTTCCCGGTGTTTCTACGAGTCGTTTGCCTCTGTTTGCGCTTTCAATCTTCTTACCAAATTGGTCGTTGACCTCTAAACTGCTTTCCTTTTGACAATAGATTATGATATTTAGAGAGAGGGACATAATTAATTGAGAGAAATATAGTGATGTATCCTCATTTTGTAAAAATCTATTTCGTTAATGTCAAATTAATTTTCCTTTACACTTAAACAGATAAAAGAATTACAATATATAAATAAAACTGAATATCAACAGTAAAAGTGTATTGAGCTTTTAAAACAAAATCTATTTAAAGCGAAATATATTCGAAAGTGAGGGAGCATACTATTAAAATGATGTTTTATTATACTTAGCTTATTTGTTATAATCTATAAGTTTGGAGTTTTTACGATGGATTATGATTTTTTATTATATTGAGCGTATTTGTCGATAGTGTTCTATTATCACCGGATGTATAAAATTAGGATAAAAAGATTCATAAGTACTCTAATTTATATTTTGTTATCAATTATATTTCTAATTTTTTTTACAAGAAAAATACTCATAACTATCTCACTCCCATAAAAACTGCATACTATTGATATTGATGAAAATCTGGATCTTGAGAATGGACAACAATACTCTCATTAGTATAAATAAAGTGTTTATGCCCGGAAGGGGGTAGTCGAGTTGGTTGAGTATGACATTCTTATAACCAAAAGGTCATGAGTTCGAGTCCCTCTAGATACGCTTTCTCGGTTGAGCCTGTCACCTTGTGTGGTACCTTCTGGCGTTGGTTTACAGGCTATCGCGTCAGACTGAGGGTTTACCCTGTGCGCACTTATTGCACTCTGAGTAGCGGCTGCGGGTTCCCTCCGAAAAAAAAAGTGTTTATGAAAAAATGAAGTGCTACAAGAAACAAGAAACTTTTCACCTCCCTAAGTGACTTTTGATTCTCTTCTCATCCTCTCTTCATTAATGGATCAGTTTCCTTCAATTCATGAAGTCTATAGCTTTTCTTCTACCAAAGAGCCACAGGATACAGAAAGAAGAGACAAAAAGCTTGGAGGAAAAACTTTTGCCGAAGCAGTTGAAGCCATACCTCACAAGGACGTTGATGCTTTCAACGCTGAATCTATTTGTATAAAGAAAGACCGTGTATTTTTGCTATATGGGGAGCACTTCTTGGATCATCTCATTTCCAAGACAAAGTTTACTCGTGTTAGCAAATTCTCATCTGGTCTGCCTAAGAAATCGTAACTTCTTGAATTTCTTGATAAGTTTCACTTTGTTCAGGACTATAGTTATACAGTCAAAGACTCCAGGCACATCTTCATCGAATTCGATTCTCACGATGATCTTTGTAAGCTATGGAAAAAGAACGTTTGATCAGTTGGAGCAACTGTAATGAAACTATTAAAGTGGACAGAAAACTTTAATGTCAAGTACGAATGCCTATTAACGCCAATATGGATCAAGGTTGAAAATTTTCCAGAACATCTATACAATAAGAAGATCATCTCTGATATCGCTTCAGCTATAGGTAGGCCTATGCATATAAGGGCTCCTAATGTGAATAGAGCTTTTTACAATCATTGTCTTGCTTGGGTGGAAATGGATATTACCAAAACTCTTCTTCATGATGTATGGATAGGCTTTGGTAGTAACCAGGGTTGTTGGGTTCGCATCACTTACCTAAATCTCCCTCGTTATTGTGATTCATGCTTTCACATTGGGCATGGTGCTGAACACTGCAAGAAAAATAAAAATAAGGAGAGGGAAACTACTGAAGATCGAGATAACATTCGGGACAAAGAAAATGATAAGTCTGATGAAGATCGAGATAACATTCAAGACAAAGAAAATGATAAGTCTGTTGAAGAGCCACTTCAAGAAGAAGGGAATCCTCAAGAAGCCAATAGAACTGTGCCTTCTCCTTCTGTTCTTAAAGGTGCTATCCAAACTCTTGAATTTGGGTTCAGTCTTTTGAAGAATAACAGAAATCAGAAAGATAATTCCTCTCCTAATAATTATACTATTGGAAGTCTTAGTCATCTCCAAGAATGATTGATTTTCAGCCATCACCAAGAATGGTTGATAGAGATCGAGAACAGTCAACACCAAACAAAGACAATAATATGAGCCATCTTCCTGAGAATGACTCTAATATCAATAACAAACATGAAGAACTCATTGGAGTATTACAAACTCTTGAAAATACAGCAACTAACATGGACTACGAAAATTTAGCATTGGAATGCTCATCTCCAAAAGCTGGTAATGATAGTCCTCAAATTTCTTCAAGAAACAATGAAAAGCAGTTGGTCACAAAAAAGGACAAGTTGTATGACAAAAGGCTAACAAAGAGTCAACTACAAAGGAAGGAATTATCTGAAGATGAGGATGGATTTAGCACCATTATAGACAGGCAGCTTAAACAAGCTAAAAAGAAAAGGATCGCCAGGAAAACTCTCCAATTCTCTACAACAAGTACCTCTAAACGATCTTTGAGTTATGATTAGCATTCTAAATTGGAACATCAGAGGCATTAAAAATAAGTCTTCTCTTAGAAGGCTTAAGAATCTTTCTAAAAATAACAAATCACTTATAGTTGTTATTCAAGAACCCTTGATCAATAGTGATAACATGATCAGCATTGCATCTAAAATTGGTTTTAATCATAGTGCAGCAAATATTTCTAATAAAATATGGATCTTCTGGCAAGATAGTGTTTCTATAAATATATTGCTTGATCACACTCAATGTTTACATATAGAAGCTAACCATAACATTTTAAACAAAACTCTTTTGCTTACATTTGTTTATGCAAAATGTCAACGTTTGAATAGATTGGATCTTTGGGAAACTTTACGCAGTATTTCATGTAATGATAAAACATGGCTTGTTTGTGGTGACTTTAATTCAATTCGTTTAATAGATGACCAAATAGGCCGTTCTTCCTTTTGTCAAAATAGTGCTGATGATTTTAACAAGATGATAAGTGATTGCAGGCTCTTAGATGTTGGGTATGCAGGATCCAGATTCACATGGTCCAACAAATCGAAATGGAAAAGGCTTGATTGGGTTTTTATAAACAATCCTTGGAATGACTTCTTTAATAGCACAAATGTTATTCACAAAGCCAAAACTGGTTCTGACCATATGGTTATTCTTATTAAAATTTCTTTTATGTCTTACAATTCTAAAAATAACTTCACATTTCAAAACATGTGGTCCCTTGATGAAGACTTTATTCCTTTTGTTACAAGAAACTGGCAGCAGGAAGCTGAGGGTGATCCTTTGAACAAATTCTGGTGTAAGTTAAAAAGACTTAAGGTAAGCCTTACTGCATGGAATAAGAATCACTTTGGAAACGTTTTCAATAAGGTTAAAGACCTGGAAGATGAAGTTCTCAGGATGGAATCTATCCATCAGCATCACAATTCAAATCAAACCAAAGAGATGCTTAACAAGACAATGCTTTGCTTTTAAATGCATACAAAATGGAAGAAGAATACTGGCTTCAAAAGTGTAATGTTAACTGGATCAAGGATGGAGATAAAAACTCCAAGCTCTTTCATAATTATGTTAACAAGAAAAGAAAGAAGAACTCCATAAATGGTATCAAGGAAAACAACAACTGGATCATTGATAAAGACCTAATAGGTGAGTCTGCAATATCCTTTTTCACTAATGCTCTTGCCAATAAGCCTTATAGAGACAATCAAGAAGAGATGGACAGATTGAATCATCCTATGTTTAATGTCATTCCCAACATCATCACTCAAGAAGATAACAAGAGTTTTCTCAAGCTCCCTCTAGAAGATGAAGTTCTCAGAATCATCAACAACTTGAAGGCCTCAAGTGTTGCAGGTATGGATAGTTTCAATCTATTCTTTTATAAAAAGTGTTGGAACATTATTAAAGTTGACCTTATTCTGGCTCTCCATCACTTTATTAGAGGTTATACCATTCCCAAAGGCATCTTAGCTACTGGTGTTTTCCTTATTCCCAAGTCAACTAACCCTACTACTTGGAGTGATTATCGTCCAATTAGTTTATGTTCTTTGCTTAACCGTATTATGGCTAAGATCCTGAATGATAGGCTTGTTCTCCTTTTGCCTAAAATAATATCTAAGCTCTCAAGGTGGTTTTGTGCCTGGTAATAATATTCAATCAAACGTTTTAATAACTAAGGAATTAATTCATGATTTAAATAGGAAAGTCAAGGACCAGAATATAATCATTCAGTTAGATATGTGCAAAGCTTTTGATAAGATCAATCATCATTTCCTCATCAAAGTATTGATATCTAATGTCAATGTTTCAAAAACTTTTTAGAACTTTAATCAGTAGTATGATATCTAATGTCAATGTTTCTATCTTAATAAATGGGGCTTCTTTTGGATATTTCAAAACAGCCAAAGGTCTGAGGCAAAGGGATCAACTTTCCCCTAGCCTCTTTATTATTGCTGAGGAAGTCTTGCTTAGAGGCATCTCTATGCTTTTTTAAAATAACAAGTATATGAGATATAGAAGTCGCAATAGTATGTGTATCAGTAACTTGACTTTTGCTGATGATATTTTACTCTTCACTAACAGCAAGGAAGCTACATTAGCTTCACTTAATCTTTTTTTGCATGAATATCAACTTACTTCTGGGCAATTCATCAACAAAAATAAGACTAAAGTTATTACTGCTAATGGTATAGATGACATAAAATTAAACTCCATCTCTAATATTATTGGATTCAACAATGCCATGCTTCCCACTGTCTATCTTGGCATCACTATCAGCACAAACAATAAGGGAGCTATCTATATCAATCTTCTTAAAAAAATCAATGACAGAATTGCTGAATGGGAATCTAAACATTTGTCTTTTACGGGTAGAATTACATTGATTAATTCAGTGCTTATGAACATTATTCTCTATTGGATGTAAAGCAATGTTATCCCCAACAACATCATCAACAAAATTGAAAAGGCTTTTAATAGCTTTCTTTGGGGTTCCACCAGTTCTGATCGTAAAATTCATTGGTGTAGCTGGAAAAGCATCTGTAAAACTTACAAGGATGGAGGTTTGAACATTAGAAATTTGGAAGATGTTCAATTCATTGCCTCTTGCAAACTTTGGCTTCAGTTTAGGGATAACAAGTTGCTTTGGGCTAACCTTTTTCATGATATTTATTGTAAGAATAAGCATCCGTTGTAGCTTCTCCCTGATGTTAAGGGTTCAATGATGGGGAGGAGACTAATGAAGATCAAGCCTGTTGCTGAGAAGTACATTTGCTGGTCATTGGAAGATGGTTGTGTGGACTTCTGGTTGGATAGATGGTCCAACTCTGACCCTCTCTTATCTCTTGACAGCAATATAGATAACAACTGGTATCATCAGGAAAAAGTGAATCAATATTGGTCCAACTTCAAATGGAACCTTACTAGTATTGTTAATCTGATCAGCCAGGAAGATCTGCAACGTATCCTCAACTGTCCTATCAACCACAACAGCAAAGACAAGATAATTTGGAGTTTATCAACAACGGGTAATTTTAGTTTTAAAGATACATGGGATAACCTTCGTACTCATCATGCTGAATCTAGTTTGTTTTCTAACATCTGGAATGATATTACTCCAAAAAAGCATGCTTTCATTCATTGGAAATTGATTAATAACTACATCTCAACTAATTCAATCCTTAGGAAAAGACACTCGATAATTGTTTCAAAATGTCAATTTTGCCAAAACTGTGAAACAACTAATCACATTTTCATTGTGTGTGATATATCTTGGGCTGCTTGGCTTCATTTTGCTGATCACTTTAATGTTAAGATCTTTAGATATATGACCCCTAAACACATGTCTAGAATCTGGTCTTGGTCTGTTAGTAAGAGGAATCATATAAGGAATGTTATTCCTTCTTTAATCATCAGCTCAATTTGGAAGTTTAGAAACCAGTCTAAGTTCAAGAACATTAAAGTGTATTCAAAATCCATCATAAATGAAGTGTATAAAATTCTTAATTATATGAATGTGGCTGGCATCTTCAAAACGTCTCACTGGTCTAATGATAGAACTATTGCTAAGAGTTTTGGCTTTTTACACTTAACTTGTAATGTCAGTAAAAGACCTTCAATCCTTAAATGGAATCATCATGCATATAGTAGATTTAAACTTAATACAGATGCTTCTGTGCTTTACAATGGTGAGGCTAGTGCTGGCATCATAATTCGAGACCATGAAGGCAACTTAATCTTGGCAAATGGTAACGTATACGGTAAGTTATCTCCTATTATGGCTGAGGCTCGAGCTCTTATGGAAGGTTTGCTAATCTGTAACTCTAAAGGCTTATCTAATATTGATATTGAATGTGACTCTTCCTTGTTAGTCGATTTTGTTAAGAATGGTATCAATGAAGCCACTCATTGGCCTCTTAATCCTATTATCAACTACTGTAGATTAATGATAGCCCCGTCAATGTCTCTAAATCACATATTTAGAGACCAAAATAGAGCTGCTGACTGGTTGGATCGATGGACGTTAAAGTGAAAAATGAAGCTAGAATATAACTATATGACCGCTCCTGCAGACCTTAAATCTATTTTAGTGTTAGAAAGTCTTGGTTTGCCATATATAACCTCTGCATAAGTATATTTAATCTTGTTCATTGTAAGATTGAGTCTTGAGTAGCAGATTGTATAATGTAGCTGTCCAAATGTTGCTGATGATAGAAAAGAAGTGATCCACGCTATTGATAGAGAAGCTAAAGAAGCTGATCAATGCGAAGTAGTGTCTTTCTACGTATGTTGGCAAGGAGACTATCCTCTAAGTTGAGAAAGCTAGGATTCAAGCTGATGATCGGAATGCAGGGGTTGATGCCAAGAAAGAAATGAACCAAACTGGAGATAGGGAAGCTTTTTTCTTTGCTGATGAGAGTGATGTAATGATCGAATGATTGGGGACTGTGGCTTAAAGACTTTATGGCTTATCTTGCCTAAATGGAGCTGCTATTTCAGCAGCTGGATGCGCTAAATCTGGTCTATGGCTGCTCTCCTAAGGTCTAATGGCTTGTGTTGGTTAAGAGCAAAAGTAACTTCACAAAGCCAAGGTTTGAACTTCAATGGTTCAGCCGCCTATTAGCCAATTCATATGTAATCATAGTTGAGATTTAGGCTTTAAATTTTTGCTCCAAAAACTAGCGCCAATTGTATTCAAATTTCTATTATTAAATATAAGGACTATGCTTAAAAAAATAAAAAAATAATAAAGTGTTTAAATTTGAAAACTTTTTTTTCCTCTTTTTGAACAAAAACCTTTGAATACCCATTCTCTCGCACACTCACTAAATCAAATAAACCTGGAAACCCGTGAAACCCGTGAAACCTAGTAAATTCACTAAATCAAGTAAAAAATAACTGATTATGATTTCTTAATCTCATGAAGCAATCAAGACATCGTTGGCCGTTTTTCATCGTCGAGGAATACATATTTGAATATTCATTTGGCATTGAAACCTCCAAGAACATCTAAAGGTAGTCTTCGTAATAGTAATACTTTTTCACTTTATTTCCATGGTTATCGCCATCTAGTATCTGCATTTGTAGGTATATGCTTTACTTAAAGTGTATTTCGATGTATTCATTGCAACTGGGTTACTCCATAAACTCATATTGTTTTAGGTATTTTGTTGATTATTTGAGCTTTTGGTTATGGTAAATGGTGTGGTTAATTTTCGTATGAGGGTAAATTTGTAATCTGTTCGGAGTTTTGTGGAGGTTTATAGGTGTTTAATATTTTGAGTAGAGAGTAGAGGGAGAATTAAGCAGCTTGGTTGCAGTTAATTTTCATTACCCATAGTTAATGCAGGTGGTTGGGCATTTATACCCTTACATTTGGGCTTCATGGGTCATGTTTAATGGATCCGGGTCATGTTTAAAGACCCATGAATTCTAAGTAGGGGAGCAAGTAGCTTAGTCAAGAAGTGTTTAGGTTTTTTAGTACTTTTGTCATAGTTCGAACAGCTCAATGGGCTGAGTGTTCGAAGTGTCCTATCCGGTCCGGTGAGTTTGGTCTGATTTGTCCTTGTCCGGAGAGGAGGCAGAATTCGGACTCATCAGAAGCCCCTTTTTCAGGTGTTTGTTCAAATACCTTTGTCAAAAACCTGAAAAACAGTCCGATGTCAGGGGTGGTTTTAATCCGGACAGGTCTTTTTGTCTTATGGTTTTATCCGGACTGATAAAGCTTCATGAATCCAAACGGTTTTGTGCCAGAGTTCATGGGACACATGTCGCTTTCTGGTTGGTTGCTTCAGCCGTTTTTTCACCTTGAATTTTGAACCCACCTTCTTCGAAAAGCAACCTCTTAACTAAAGGTGGTGACATCAGCACCGTCTTTAATCATTACCAATTTTTTCGAATTTTCCTAGGAATCAAACTCAGATTTACTATAAATTAAAACACTTTCTACTATTTCACCATAACTCTCATGTTTACTCTGCAACTTCTTAAAGCTTTTTCTCTCCAAAGCAAAAATTTACCCAGATAGTTTATGTTTACAGCGAGGAACGCTCTGATCAAATGTGGGTGGCTCAACCTCTCTGAACTTGAAAAGGCGCAAAAGGTTGAAAGGGAAAGACGTATTGCAGCAGGATTACCCGTTTCTCCCATCGACAAGCCAGTGACTCCAGCCACAGAATCAGATCAAGGTTCTTCTGCCTCAAAAGGCATCAAGCCGAAAAGCTATTTCAAACTAATCTCTCCCCCATTATCTCTGGTTCCTCGGTTCAAGAATCGGAACCTGTCGTTGAGCCAGGGGTAACAGTTACCAGCTTCAAAAAGCCCTCCCCCTTCTTAGCTATGGGGTCAGACACTGAAAACTCCCCTCAAAAGTTAGTCGACCGGAGAAAAGGCCGACTGGTTAAGGGTCAGGCCTCTAAGAGCACTCCTTCAAAGTCGGGTGCCAAAGACAGCAGCACTGGGTCAGAAGTGCCCATCAGAGCTCCCAAGGACAGACTGGCTGGTCCGGAGGGTAGTAGCCCAGGTTTTCGAAGAGAAACCTCTGCATCAAAGCCCCATTCGGAGGCCAGAAGCCAAGGGAACACTGAAGCCCAGCAGTCCGGAGACCAGGCTGAGCCAGATCTAAACCCCCCCCCCTTGCTACTGCTACTGAAAACCCTTCATCTATTATGAAGGAAGTAATAGAGGACTCTGTCGAAGAGGCTCCATTTGAGTCTGAGCCCTCCGGTCAGACCAGTAGTGCTGTTGTTGCCAAAAAAGACAAAGGCAAAGAGAAGTTGTGCTTGAGGTATCCGGATCTGCCGGAGAGTCTCGAATGAAGGGTGGGGCCTTGTTTTCACAAGTTTAATGTCAAATACCTCATCACCCTGCAAAAGATTAACTACGCATTCATCCACACAGTCGAACTGGGCCGGATGCGTACGAAGTGGGGAATACCGGAGAACGTGAAGATCATGATCCCCATACACCCAGAGACTCCCATGGACTGCAGATTAAGCGAAATTGTCATATTCACGGAGCTATTCAATTGGGGGCTCAGATTTTCCTTGGACCCAGAAATTGTCATATACTTCCATCTGATAAAGCTCTGTCCGAGCCAGCTGAGCCCCAATGCCTGGTACACACTCATGGCCAGCATTATGGCTTCAAGGCTCTCCGGTATTCCTCTACCAATGGAGGAGTTTGCTGCTGTGGCCATTCTCTGCAGAAACCACCACATCCCCTTTTACCATTTCAACATGGGGGATAACTTCAAAGCTGTGGATGACTTGCTAGAGTCTGAGAAAATTGGAAGACCCGGTTCCTGTTTGTTAGTGGCGCTTGGGAGAATGGGCAGAAGATCAAGTCTGGAGTTAACCCAAGCCTTCTCACAAGTAGATGGAGGAGCGATCGTAAGTCTTCTACTTTACATTCTTGTTTCTCCTTTTTTTTAAAGTTAGTTTAAACTAATTGGTCTTACTTTTTCCTTAGTAGAACTTCCCAAGGACTTCATCGATCATTTGAAAACCGGGCAGACCACTTGCACCAAGATCAACGCTTGGGCTGCTGAGAAGTGGGGGAATCGGTTCCATGCTGCCTTCACAGGGGGAAACCTAGCAAGGTCTTACCTTTGGAACACCACAGGTCGGAGAGACCTAACCTGGGAAGAGCTCATCACCCAGCCTCCTCCTGACGTAATGCTCAAAAGAACGCATGACCCAGATGAGACACTCTACTTGCCAGGTCGGGCCAAGGCCCCGAGCAAGATGAAAGGTAAAAAGAAAGGCAAGAAGGCGGTGGGTGGAGCTAACCTTGCTGAGGTGGAAGAGGATGCTTCAATACATCCGGAGGGGCCAGCCCCCAGTCAAATTGATGCTGCTCTCTTGGAAGTGGTGGAGTAGGAGACCGAAAGGCAAGAGGTGCACTCCCCAAACCCTCCAATGGCTTCTAAAAGATATCGTAAACGGGGAGGTGAACGCAAAGACAGGGAGGCTAAGAAGAAAAAGACCTCTAAGGGTGACAAGCTTTCTCTCCGGACTTCGGAGCCTCCTCCCCAAGCTGACCCCTCTGACCCAACACAAGCAGAAGAGATACCTGGTGACTTCCAAACCGATGAGGTTGAAGGGGGAGATCTTAGCATTGATGGTGTGGACATCACTGGTCTTGGTGGGCTTGGTGAGTACTTCATCAATCTTCCCATAGATGACTTTGCTGGGCCTTATCTGCCTCCGAGCACTTCGAACACAATCACTTTTAATGGTAAGACTTTTACTATTTCAAGTGAAAGAGATGTTATAGCTCATTCTCTGTTAAGCAATGTTCAGCCGGTGCTCGCATTAGAAAAGAAAGTTCGGAATCAGGCAGACATTATTAAAGACCTCAAGTCTGACAAAGAAAAGTTGTCCGACGACCTTCGCACTGCCACTTCAAATGCTGCCATTCTAAAAGAAGAAAACGAAGAGTGGAAGAGGAACCAAGAAGCGAGTACCACAAAAGTCACCACACTATAGAACACTATCACAGAGCTCCGGGAGAAGCTGTCCGGATTGGAGAAAGATCTTGCCACCTCAAAAGGGGAGACCAAGGCCAAAGACCAAATCATCACCAACTTAACCAATGACAAAATTGCACTTGAGAATACAGTGTCCAAAGCTGCCGAGGAGAAAGCTAGTTTGCTAAGGGAGCAGGAGGCCAAAATCCAAGCCAAGATCGATGCTTATGCCAATAACGTGATCGATACTCAAAAGCAAATGTATGCCAAGGTAAGATCAGAAATGGTCTTGCTCTTCCATGAGAAATTTCCGAAGAGGAACCTAGGGGATTTATGGCTTCATGTAGAGGTTGAAGACCTCTCATATCACACCATGGCCGAAGGCGACCGGATTTGCTTCTCTAGTGCATCTTCATCCGATGCTAAAGAAAACACTGGGGAGAGCCCAAACGAAGAGGAAGATGATCCTAAGGGGAAGAAGAAGGTAGATGAAGCTGAGCCATCTTCAAAGGTTCAGCCTTAATTTACGAATTAATTTTTACTTTTCATGTTATCTGAACCAAAGTCCTTGGAAGGCCAAGGCATTCTTTTTGTAAGTGTGTCCGGTATCTGACCGGATAGATCCTTTACTCTGTTTTGACAATTTGAAAGTCCTTGGAAGGCCAAGGCACTTAAGTTATTTTAACGAATATCCTTGTTTTGCACAATTTTCACCTTCTTTCATAGTCTGTTCCAATTTTAATGGCTAGTGTTTAAATAGCCCTTAGTTATTTCATAGTGAGAGTGTTTAAATTCTTCGATGACGAATGTTTAAGTGGTCATCACTCTTTTATTTCAGTCCGGATGGTGTGATAAAAAACAAAGTAAGAACACTTCGAAATTTTTTTTAAGAAGGCATCAAGTTTTATTTAATACCCGGACACCTCATTAAAACCTCCCCGCGCCACCAGGGTAGGAAAGAGTATGCCCCCAAATATTTACATGGATGTTTAAACAAGTAAATATTTACACAAATGTTACTCCAAGTACATCCAGAGATGTTTGATATTCCAAGGGTGGGTCAGGACTCTTCCATCCTTGTCTTACAGCCAATATGTTCGAGGTTTGAGCCTTTCAACAACCACATAAGGTCCTTCCCAAGTTGGGGCCAATTTTCTGAGCAGCTTTTATTTGGTGTGTAAGAAGACTTTCCTCAATACTTTGTCCCCCGGCTGGAAATCTCTTCTTTTAACTTTACAAGAAAATCTGCTCCTCATCAAACCCTGATAGTGTGCGACTCTAAGGTGAGCTTTAACTCGTCTTTCTTCCACTAGATCGAGCTGACCTCTGACTGCCACTTCGTTAACACATTCGGAGAAGTGGTGAACACGAAATGATGGAAGAGTTGCTTCTATGGGAGCTACTGCATCCATCTCATAGACCAAAGCAAAGGGTGACTCCTGAGTTGCAGCCCCAGGTGTCGTCCGGTAGGCCCACAAGACCTCTTGTAAATAACTAGGCCACTTCCCAGCGGCCCCTTCCAAATTCTTCTTTAAACCGGACAGAATACTTCTGTTAGCCACTTCAACCTGGCCATTTTCTTATGGGTGGAAAGGTGAAGAGAAACAATGTTGTATACCCCTTGAGGCACAAAAGCTCTCCATTTCCCTATTGTCGAACTGTGGCCCATTGTCTATTGTTATCTTTCGTGGGGCACCAAATCTGCAATAGATGTTGGATAAAATGAATTTTATGACAGCTTTTGATGTTGTTCCTGCTAGAGGGGCTGCTTCAATCCACTTCGAGAAGTAGTCTATAGCAACAATTATAGTTCTGCACCCTCCGGATGCCATAGGGAGAGGTCCTACTAAATCTAACCCCCATCGAGCAAAAGGTATAGGCTCAGAAATTGATTCTAAAGGAATAGCTGGGACATGAGTTTCATTGCTGTACCTTTGGCATGGGTCACATCTTCTTACCAGCTCCTTAGCATCTTTCATGATAGATGGTCAATAGTAGCCGGCCAGTATAACTCTCCTCGTTAATGCCCTGAATCCACAATGAGCTGATCCCTCACCATCATGCAATTCGGAGAGGACTACCTGAGACTCATCATCCCCCAAACAGCACAGAAGAGGTTTACTGTAAGAATTTTTGTATAGAATGTCTCTCAGTATGATAAAACCACGAGCCTTGTGTTTCAATTTTCTTGCTAGTGATTTATCCGGAGGCACGACGCCGTCAGAGATGTATTGTAGGAGAGGAAATCTCCAATCCTGAGGTTGTTTCATTTGTACTTCAAAAATTTCTTCTTCTTTCCTCATATTAAGTTGAATGGAGGGGCTCTCCAACACATGGATCCATGGATACGACTCCGTGTATGCTATGGTTGCCACTGAATCTCCTAACTCATTTTCTGTCTGGGGTATGTGTTCATAAATAATGTTTTTAAACTTGAGTGCTTCATGTTTAAGGAGAAGTAAATACTTCACTAATTGTTCTTTTTTAGCCTCAGATTGACCTTGGGCATGGTGAATAAGAAGCTGGGAGTCACTCAGTAGCTTGACCCTCTTAGCCCCACAAATATAGGCTAACTTTAAACCAGCTATATCTGCTTCGTACTCAGACTCATTATTGGAAGACCTGAAAGCAAAATATATAGCTTGGTACATTTTGTCACCATATGGAGAAGTCAAACACACCCCTGCACCACAGCCCATAGTGCTGGATCCACCATCTGTCCGGACGACCCAGACCTTTTTGTCTTTCATGTTAGTAGCCTGCTCCGAATCTCTTTCGAAGTGAAATTCAACCAAGAAATCAGCCACAGCTTGGGCCTTGACTGCTGTTCGAGGAGAAAAATCTATGTCGAAGTCCCCCAATTCTACTGACCACTTTGTCATCCTACTTGAAACGTCTGCCTTTTGGAGGACATTCTTCAAGGGAAAAAATGTCCGGACGATGATAGGATGAGCTTGGAAATAAGGCCTCATTTTTCTCGCAGCTATTACCAGGGCTAATGCTAACTTCTCAAGTTTCATATAACGCCTTTCTGCATCTATCAAGCTTTTGCTGATGTAGTACACTAGATGGGGGTAATTATCTACTTCCCTTACTAACACAGCTATGATGGCACAATTTGAAACTGCCAAATATACGAAGAGTGTCTCCCCATCAACTGGTTTAAACAAGGTTTTGGGGGAAGACAGGTGCTTTTTTATCTCATTGAAAGCCTCATCCCACTGTGAGGTCCAATCGAATCCCTTCGCACCCTTTAAGGTTTGAAAAAATAGGGCACACTTGTCCGAAGACCTTGAGATAAATCTGTTTAAAGAAGCTAACCTCCCCATTAGCCGTTGTACTTCTTTAATATTTCGAGGGGGGTCCATTTAGAATAGAGCATTAAGCTGGTCCGGATCGGGCTGTATCCCATGCTCACTTATAATATAGCCTAGAAACTTCTCGGATTGTACTCTGAACACACATTTTTCTAGATTTAACTATAAATTCACTTTCATCAAGTTGGTAAAAGTTTCTTGGAGATCAGGCAAATGCAATTGCTCATCCATACTCTTTACCATCATATCATCGATGTATACTTCCATATTCCTTCCAATCTGATCAGCAAAAGCTTTATTTACCAATCTCTGATAAGCAGCTCCAGCATTTTTCAACCCAAATGGCATTACCTTGTTGCAATGAAGACCCCTCTCAGTGATAAATGTGGTATGCTCTTGATCCTTCGGATCCACTTGGATTTGTTGTATCCAGAGAAAGCATCCATAAAGGATAGTAGCTTGTTCCCAGAGGTGGATTCTACTAGTTGGTCAATCCGGGGAACTGGATACAAATCTTTTGGGCAAGCTCTATTGAGGTATGTGAAGTCAATGCACATGCGCCACTTGCCATTTTTCTTTTTCACCAGGACCAGATTGGCAGTCCACAAAGGATATTGAGACTCCTTGATATGCCCCATCTTTGTGAGCCTGTCAACCTCTTGTACAATGACATCAGCCTTTTCCTTGGAAAAAGCCCTTCTCTTTTGAATTACTGGTGCAATGTCTCTCCGGACGGATAGGTGATGTGATATTACATCTGGTGGAACCCCAGTAACATCAGCATTGCACCAAGCAAAAACGTGCTGATGACTCTTCAAAAACTTTAGCATCTCAGTTTTCAAACCGGGTGGCATCTTAGACCCTATCTTGACACTTTTTCCTTCTTCTAAACAATGTGTCTCTACCTCTTCTACTGGTATTAACACTCCATGGGTCTCTCTGGGGTCATCAATTTCACCCTCACCCCCATAAAGCCCCTCAAATTGCTATTGCTCGCTGATACGAACTGCCCCCAGCGTCCGGGGAACCAGAGCTGTAGCATAACATTCCCTTGCAACCTTTTGACTGCTCCGGACAACTCCCACATGTCCCTGAACGACATATTTCAAACATTGGTGGACTGTTGAAGCCACTGCATGCATCCTAGAGAGCCAAGACCTCCCTAAAATACCATCATAGCAAGTGGGACAATCCACCACAATAAAAAGTTTCCTGACCATCTTCTTGAAAGGGCCCTTGCCCAACAAAACTTCTTCTTCAAACTCCCCGATCACATTGGCTGAGCTGCCTGTAAAGCCCACAATTGATCTGTCCGAACTCTGAATTACAGCTGGATTTTTCATTCTCTTGTATGTGGTTAAGAAAAGAATATTGGCTGAGCTTCCAATATCCACCAAAATTCGTCTTATGTTGTTGCCCCCAATAGATGCCCCTATGACAACATCATCTTCATGAGGGCCAGCTATATCTCTCAAATCATCTTCATCAAAAACAATGAAGGGGAAAGGAATTTGTGACTGATAGGAAGTAATGCCTCCCTCTAGCTGGGTGGCCAAAGTATGAACGTGCCTATTCCTCGAAGAAGCAGTAGGACCTGTCATGGTATCTCCTTCGAAAATCGTTAGTGACTCAAAAAACTTGATGAGGCCGGAGGCTGTCCTAGAACACTCCTCAATTGCACCCACTCTATTTCGAGTTGGATCAGGATCCAAGTATTCAGATTCTACATCAAACCTCTCGATTATAACCATGGCTCCCTCCAGAGCTGCATTACTTGGACCAACCCGATGAGTATTGTCAGGCCTGTTACCTCCTCTTCTTTTGACATTAGCCCCCAGATTTCCCCTTTCGATCAGGTTCTGAACTTCTTGCTTCAAAGCTATACAATCATCAGTGGTATGACCAGTGTCATTGTGATATTGGCAGAAAGAGTTATTACGGTGTTCTATAGGGGATTGTAGTGTGTCCGGTCTTCTATAGTGCATCTCCTCCTTTGTTTTATCATAAATGGTGGCCATAATTTCCTTTAATTTAGCTCTACCATGCCCTTGTCCGGTCTCATTTTCCTTGTTCTCGGACTGATTTGATTGGGATTTGGTGCCACCGGGGCAGACCTCACCTGTCTGTGCACTCTTGTTTTCTTTATTTCATCAACGTTAATCTGTTTTCCAACCTGATTCAGTAACCCTCCCCAAGTCATTGCCTTCTTTCTGGTCACCGAATCACCCAAACTGCAAGGGTTCAAGCCCTGCCTTAGAGATGCTATCGCAACCTGCTCGAAGCAGTCGGCCAACCCATTCTTGGTGTTCACAAAACGACTTATATAATCTTTTAAGGACTCGTTTGGTTCCTGAGCACAATGGATTATTGTGTCTCTATTGCCCTTTAGCTCTTTACTCCCAACGAACTGCCTTCGAAAGGCCACCCAAAAAGTATCGAAATTCTTGATACAGCCTTGTGGTAGACTGTTATACCATTTCAGAACACTCCCCGTAAATGATTGGGAGAATTCTCTGCAAAGTAGCTTATCATCGTCATCAAAGTTCATCATAAAGTTCTTGAATTGCTCTAAATGGTTGTCCGGATCAGTACTGCCATCGTACTTTTCCATTTTGGTGCTATCAAACCTCTTAGGGAGGTTTTCGGACATAATTTTAGAAGACAGTGGAGATTGCCTCCAATTTCGACCACGACTGAACACAGTATCTTCATTGGGATTTGCAAAGATACCTGGATCATCGTGGAAAGCGAAAGGATCCATCAGCATCCGGTCTACATGTCTCCGGCTGTGAGATGACCCTTTGCCAATATTCTTCTTCATCTTTCCATGTCTATCCCTAATCCTCGAATATTTCTTGATCTGCTTTTGCTTCTTTTTAGTTCTACCCTCATCGCTGCTAGAGGATAAGGATTCTTCAACTCCCTCATCATCCGAAGAGCTATCAGAAGATTTTGAGCCTGAGTCAGAACTCTCCACTGGCTTAGACCGGTGAGACTTTTTGGAGCTAGCATGAGTCTTTTTGGTACTCACATGAGTCTTTGAAGGCTCATGTTCTCTGGGGTTATTGGTGTGATGAGCAACTGATGCTTTATGGGTCATGTTTAATGGACCCGGGTCATGTTTAAAGACCCATGAATTCTAAGTAGGGGAGCAAGTAGCTTAGTCAAGAAGTTTTTAGGTTTTTTAGTACTTTTGTCATAGTTCGAACAGCTCAATGGGCTGAGCGTTCGAAGTGTCCTATCCGGTCCGGTGAGTTTGGTCTGATTTGTCCTTGTCCGGAGAGGAGGCAGAATTCTGACTCATCAGTAAACATACTATTTTAGGTGCATATAATGTGTTACATATTATAACTAGGTTGTAACGTATTGTCTCGTTTTCGGGTTTAGTGGTTTCAGACTCCATTTTGGATTTTCTGTCAATATGCATGTGAAAGTAACACTAATCTCGCATCTTCTTTATCGGTGGTGCAAAAGAAACACAAGGTATTTGTGGTTGTGCATTCTGTGTTAGTACAAAGGAAACGCATGGTTGTATGTATGGTTGTGCATTATGTTTTCATCTAAACTCGCACGGTTAATATATCCAAAATTAGTATGGTTGCATTTGTGGTACAAAGGAAATGCATGGTTAATATTCCCGAGAAATAGTAAGGTTAGTGAAGAGTTGAAAGATGGTCCGAGGGAGATTTTGTTAGATGAGGATTTGTTGGTAGGGGATTTTGTGATAGAGGAATACTTAAGAGTCAAATCTAGAGAGAGAAAGTGTTAAAGTAGTAGAGAGAGAAAGTCGTACTATTCATCTCGAAATTCGTGAAGCGTGTGTGGTCCTTTTATAGTACAATTGTGGACCCCACACGCTTTAATTCGGGTTAATTACATCTTTTGGTCCCTGCTCTAAAATTCTTTCCTATTTTGGCTACATCTTTACAATTAACGCACTTTGGCCCTTATACATTTATTTCTATGCATTTTGGCCCTTATACATTTATTTCTATGCATTTTGGCCCTTATACATTTATTTCTATGCATTTTGGCCCTTGTACATTTATTCTCCTCATCAGTAGCCCCCCAGTCTTAGTAAAAAATTGTTTTGCTAAGACTGAATAATTCTTCTGATCGGCCAAAATCTCTTCGAACTTCACAGGTCCCTCAGGCCTAAAAGTTGCTTCTTCGAAAAATTGTTCCTTCGAACTTCGTGAATCCCTCGGGCATAAAAGTTGCTTCTTCGAAAGATTGTTCCTTCGAACTTCGTAAATCCCTCGGGCATAAAAGTGAATTACTTAAAAAAGTCTCCTCGAATATCTACCAAGACTCCTTCGAGTTTCTGCTGTACCAAGTAGCCCCCCAATCCTTGCAACATTTTAAGCAAAATGTTCGTCGGACAATTATATACTTAGGCGAAAAATGTTGCTAGGATTGATGATGTCACTGCACAGATACCAACGTCAGCATGCGTTTGAAGAAACGGTACCTATTCTGTTGTCAGAAAACCCTTCCGCTTCCCATGACAACTTTTGACACAAGACTCTTCATCTTCTACTTTAGCTAGGCTGTCATACATTGCTCACCTATAAGGACCATCATACCCCTAGGCAAACAACATAAAAATGTCCCCGGGCTCCTTTCACCAAAGAAGCCCATTAATCTTCTATAAATACCAACCTCTTTCTTCATTAATGCAACTTCTGTTCAATTAACTCTAGAGAGATAAACTGGCGAACAAACCCCATCGAATTCCTGAGTGGTTACTGATCAGTAAACGATTCGAAGAGAGGGTTGCTGCTGGTGAGGACGTTAGACCTCGTCCCCCTCCACTGACTACAACTTTTTTTGGTGCCTGGCCCCCTTCGCATAATTCGACGGCCGTTATCCCTCAGGAAGTAGCTCGTCAAAGCTTACTCACCGAAACAAACCCGTCAAGAGAAATGGGCAAAGAAAAATCTCACAAGCATTCATCAGGTTCGAAGAGGAAAAAGTCCCATAGAGACAGGAAAAACTCTCACGAGCGAAAACGAGCCAGGGGGGCTTCCCTAATCATTCGAGAACCCACTGTCTCAATTAATGTTGAAGATCGCCCCCAAAAATCTCCAAGCCCGCGAAGGACTTCGAGGAGTCCCCCTCGGAACTCAGTTAGTCCACCTCGAAGGCAAAACTTGGAACGCAATGTCGAAAATCCTCCTCGTAGGCAAAACCTAGAACACAATACTGGAAGTCCTCCTCGAAGGCAAAGTCTAGAACAAAGTATTGAAAGTCCTCCTCGAAGGCAAGACTTGCAACATAGTACCGAAAGCCCTCCTCGAAGACAAGGAACGGAAGTGTCTAGTCTGCCCTCCACACCATCCATGACCATCCATGGTACTCAATTCTCACCTTCAAGAACACTTATCACCGAGGAGGATATGCGGATTAGGCATGAAGAAACGTTAGACCCCATAGTTATGAAACCCTTCAACAAGTTCCTCGGACATAAAAAGCCTATTACCTCCTTGTCAGGCCCTGCAAATGGTGGTACTTCCTCTTCGGCAATATCCGAGGAACAAGCTCGCCGGATTGCGCCAAAATCGAAGGGAGATGTGACTTTGCCCTTAGAGTTAGACAATATTGCCGGCAATAATATTAGAGGCATTGAGAACAAGCACATTGTGGCCCTTGCCAATATCAAGTACAAGTACTTTTCGGAGGCTGAAGAGACAATTCTTAGGGCTCGATGGGGCATTCCTTCGTACATTAATATCAGATTTCCCTCCGAAGGAGAGACGCCCTTGTCTGTGAGGGATCACGAGGTGGTGGTCTACATAGAAATCATGAACTGGGGGCTAAGGTATCCCTTAGACCCCTTCTTTATTGAATACCTCTCAAAAATAGATCTCTGTCCCTCACAAGTTGGGCCCAACATGTGGTTCACATTAATGGCTTGCATAATGGCCTCAAGGCTTTCAGGCCAAGAATTTTTGTTGGAACAAATCATTGGTCTAGCTGGTCTTGCTCGAAACCCTTACTTCCCCTTCTACTCAATGACATTCAACCGGGGGCAAAAGGTGTTAAAGGATCTCTTGGAAGCAGACAAAAAATGGAGGCAACAGTTCCTTTTTTTCTCTGGATGTTGGGAGACCGGCTCCCAAGCCACTCCTTCGAATCCACATAAGCTCTCCTTGAAATGGACCATGAAATGTAAGTACTCCTCGAATCATTATATGCCCTCGAACTTAAAATTTTTCTGTAAATTTCTCTAAGTTCATGATTCCTTCGAATCTCATAGCTGCCATGTCTTCGAACAGCATATTCTGTGTAACCATTCTTCTCCTTTGTTATTTGCTGCAGCTATGACCGGAGTATCCAAACCCTACACCAACTACGTCGAAGGAGCTACCACTGTTTTCACTAACCTTCGCTTGTGGGCAAAAGAACAATGGGACAATCGTTTTCGCCGTTGCTTTGTCGATGAGAACTTGGCCAGAAGTCGACTCTGGAGGCTCGATCCTCTGGATCGTGTAAGTATGAGGAGCCTAATGACTCCACCTTCTGAACGAGAAGTGCTAGAGCGATGCAGCAAGCAGGATGTAACAATCTATCTGCCCAAACGCTCTCGCTCGCAAAGTCACCTGGATGAATCTCCAGAAGATGAAGCCACACCACCTCAACCAACAAATCCCAAACCAATCGCGACGACTCAAAAATCAAGCTCTTCGAAAAACATAGGGGCCTCGAACTCCAGTAACCTTCGAACAACTGAAGCCTGTCGAACAAATGAAACCCCTCGATCAAATGCTTCAACAATATCTACTCCTTAACCTGCTGCTACTATCCTTCCACCCAAGAAAGACAACAAGAAAAAGGATTTGAAGGGAAAGGGTATTCTTCTTGAGCCCATCGAAGAGCAATCTGAGGGAGGAGAAACTCCTGATAACAATGAAGGTACTAACTTTGACAGAGAAGTTCAAGATGGCGCAGTTGATGCTGAAAACAGAGGTGGCCTATCACCCAAGGAAACCTCCTACCAGTCTTTGCACTCTCCTCTGTCTGAGGCGTCTCAACCAGCCTCCTTCGAAGGCAGTCCAAGGGTGGCCCCTATTCCTGCCCCTCGAACAAACCCCCCATTATTCGTTCATCCTGATGTGGCCTGTGGTAATTATTCTGAGTTCGATTCTGCAGATCTAGGATCTCCGTCGAGCTCCTTCGAGGTCCCCTTAGACGATGAGTTTTCAATGAATCTGCGAAGGCTGCTGCACACGTCAGTTAATCGAGGAAAGAAGATGCGCCATCTCGAGAAGCGCAAGAATCACTATAAGTTTAAAGCATCAGTTGCTGCCGCTAAGCTTGAAGAAGCCAAGAAGGAACATGCAGTTGTCGAAGGCCAAGCTGATGCCTTGTATGAACGTCTTTCTGCTGCTGAGCATTATATAACAGTAATAGAACATTGTTGCCAGGAAGAGAGGGACTTATACAAGAAAAAGACTGACACCCAAGAGCTGCTGATCTCTGAGTACAAGGCAGGGCATCGCAAGGCATGCGATGCATTCGAGCAATGCAGTGAGGGTTTTAAAAAGGTAGTTGAAGAGCGCGACGATTTGAAAAGAAAGATTAGAAGTTTCCCAGCAGAGATCGAAGAGGCAAAGGAAAAGGGTGCAGATGCTTATGCTGCCAAATGTTCGAAGACTTTACAAGCTCGAGATGCTGCCACTCGAGCTGGCTTATTGACCCAAATATACACTGATCACCCTGACTATGAACTGGGTCCCTTCTGGAAGCTTGTCCCCCCAGAACTTCGTCCACCCCAAATAGTTGTCAGTGAGAGTGACGACTCAGAAAATGAAGGGAGTGATAATTCGAAGAACGCCGACTAAGCGAGAGGGTCATAGGTAGTTTTTTTGTATGGCCTAAAAGGCCTTTGTTTTTTTGGTAAAAGGCCTACAGATATTAGACAAAACAAATTTGATCACATCCTTGGCTTTCGTGCCTGCAAGTGGCTCAGCCTCTACCCACTTAGAAAAATAATCAACGGCTACAATTATCGTCTGTCTGCCCCCAGAGGCCATAGGTAAAGGTCCAACCAAGTCAATGCCCCATCTATCAAAAGGAACCGCCTCTGGGATGCTTTCCATCAGTGCTCCTGGCTTGTGGATTATATTAGCGTACCGCTGGCACGTGTCACAACGCTTAACCAAATCTTTTGCATCGGCCGAAATAGTTGGCCAGTAATAACCTGCCAAGAATACTCGGCGAATCAGAGCTTTATATCCACAATGAGCGGATCCTTCGCCATCGTGTAACTCGGAGAGGATAATTTGTGATTCGGGTCCATTCAAGCACCTCAGTAATGGCCGACTCAGAGATTTCTTATACAACGACCCGTCCAACAAAATGTAACCGTAAGACTTAAATCTTACTTTTCTGGCTTCATATTTGTCGGTGGGCAAAATGTCATGAGCCAAAAAATCAACGATGACTGTTCTCCAATCAGGGGTAATCGCATGATTTTCCTCTGAGACATTCATCACATGGTCCTTAGTGATAGAGATCGACGGGCATGTCTGGGTCAAAACCCAAGGATAACCCTCGGTCCGAGAAGCAGAAGCAAGAGAATCCGGGATGGCATTCATTTCCCGTCGGACATGCTCGAACTTGACGCCTTCGAATCCCGACGCCAAATCTTTCATCAGTTACAAGTATTGTACCAATGTTTCCTTCCTTGCCTCAGACTCTCCTAAAACCTGATTTATTACCAACTGAGAATCACTGACCAATTTTATCCGTCGAGCTCCGCATATCTGAGCTAACCGCAGGCCGGCTAAAGCTGCTTCGTACTCAGCCTCATTATTAGTGGCTTTGAAACCGAAACGGATGGCTTGGAACATGGCGACCCCTTGCGGGGATATTAACTGAACTCCTGCCCCGCAGCCTGAGATGTTTGACCCCCCATCCGTTCGTACTACCCATTCTTCCTCAGCGACTATATCAGATACCTCCTGTTCGTCCCTGTCAGAGTGAAATTCAACCAGAAAATCCGCTAAAACCTGTGCTTTTATTGCTGTGCGAGGCTCAAATGTTATGTCAAAGTCTCCCAACTCAACGGACCATTTAGTCATTCTGCCAGAGACGTCTGGTCGCTGTAATAGACTTTTGAGGGGAAACGTCGTTCGGACCACAATTGGATGCGCTTGAAAATAAGGTCTCATCTTTCGCGCTGCTGTCACCAACGCCAAAGCCACCTTCTCCAAAGTAAGATACCGCTTTTTGGCATCTAGCAAACTCTTGCTGACATAATAAATTGGCCTTAGGAGAGCATCAGCTTCTCGGAGGAGCACGGAACTGACCGCACACGCGGATACCGCTATATACACAATCAACGTCTCCCCCACCAATGGTTTAGATAAACCTTCCGGCGAGGTTAGATACTCCTGAATTTGACGAAACGCCGTCGAACATTCTTCGATCCAACAGAATTGCTTCGCATTCCGCAAAACTTTAAAGAATGGGGCACATTTGTCCAACGAGCGGGAAATGAATCGATTGAGGGCAGCCAATCGCCCTGTCATGATTTGTACCTCTTTAATGTTTCGAGGAGGGCTCATAGTGATCAACGCTCTTAATTGCTCCGGGTCCGCCTCAATACCTTTCTCACTGATCATGTAGCCAAGAAATTTACCCGACCGTACTCCAAAAATGCACTTTTCTGGATTGAGTTTTAGGTTAACCCTACGCAAGTTGTGGAATGTCTCCGTGAGGTCGGCAAAATGGTCGTCGTCTTTCTCACTTTTCACCAACATGTCGTCGATATAAGCTTCCATATTCCTCCCAATCTGCTCCTTGAAGGTCTTATTAACCAGTCGCTGATAAGTTGCCCCCGCGTTTTTTAACCCAAACGGCATGACCTTGTAGCAGTATAGACCTCGCCCGGTAATAAAAGAAGTACTCTCCTCATCGTTAGCAGCCAGTCGGATTTGATTGTATCCTGAGTAAGCATCCATGAAAGATAGCAACCGATTTCCGGAGGTCGAGTCTACTAACTGATCAATGCGCGGGACAGGAAAAGGATCCTTAGGACAAGCACGGTTTAAATCTGTGAAGTCGATACACATTCTCCACTTGCCATTCTTCTTCCTTACCAACACCGGATTCGATGCCCATAGGGGATAATGCGACTCGCGAATATGACCAATACTTAAAAGCCGTTCGACCTCCAACAAGATTGCTGAGGCCTTTTCCGGGGAGACAGGCTTCCTTTTTTGAACTATTGGTCGGACATCTGATCGCAAGGCGAGCTGGTGACATATAATCTCCGTCGGCACCCCCGTGACATCCTGTGCACACCAAGCAAACATATCGAGCCTGTCAGATAAAAAATTAATTAACTTTCCTCTAAATTCGGGGGAGAGATGAACCCCTATTTTCAGAACTTTCCCAGCCATGAACTCGTGTGTCGTAGAGTCCTCCTCCGGGACCTGAAATCCGGGGGCCTCCCTCGGATCATCACAAGGAATGACCTCGGAGGGTGGCCCCTTTAATTGCTATGCTGAGTCAGAGGGTCCCCCTCGAACTCCCTTAGAAGACAAGGCGATTTGGTAGCATTCTCGTGCCATCTTCTGGCTACTTCTGACCGTGCCAATATTGTTCCCGATTACATATTTTAGACATTGATGCACCGTGGAGATGACGCCGTGCATCCGTGACAACCAAGAGCGACCTAGGATAGCATTATATGAGGTGGGCGCGTCGACCACAATGAAAAGTACCTCTACCTCTTTTTTGAACGGTCCACGACCCAACTCCACCATACATTGAAATTCTCCCACGACAACCGCCGTAGCACCAGTGAAACCTACTATCGTTCTGTCAGATCTTCGGATGACCGGTGGGTCAGAAATGCGGCGATAAGTACTCATAAACAAAATGTTCGCAGAGCTTCCTGTGTCGATAAGTATTTTCTGAACCTGATCCCCGGCAATGCCCGCCGCGATCACTACGGCGTCCTCATGAGGGCCTGCTACATTACGCATATCATCATCATCAAAACAAATAATAGGGGAAGGCGATCGATGCATTTGTGCGGAGACTCCAGCTTCGATCTGGGTGGTCAAATTCACCATGTGCCTCTTGCGCGAGCTGTTCGAATTCCCTGCGATGGTGTCTCCACCAAAGATTGCTAAAGACTCAAAAAATGCACACAGACTATCCACTTTCCCCCTTGGGATTTCTTCTTCGACCAAGTTCACATTGTTCCTCCCAGCTTTCGGGTCCAAATATTCCTGCTCGATGTCAAAATCGTCAACCCCTTCGGAAATTACCATTGTTGTGTCAGTATTCTTTGAGACAGCTTTTACCACGGCATTCTTCTGGGAGTGCTTTTTGACATATTCCAATAGCATTCCATTTTCGATGAGAGCCTGCACCTCCTTCTTCAGGGCTATACAATCTTTGGTGTCGTGGCCCACATCCTCGTGATACTTGCAATATTTATTAACGCTTCTGTTCTCCCTCGGTGTTTGTATAGGAAAGGGTTTCCTAAACGTGACCGAATTTTTAGCTTTATCAAATATTGCAGCGACATTTTCCGTCAACTCCGCATAGTAGTCGGGCCGAGTCCATTTGTTTGACATGTATCTTCCCCCTTGATTGTGGTTCGATTGATTGCTAAAATACTGCTGATTTGATTTTTGCCTTGGAGGATACTGACCCGTGCTTTTAGCCTGAACGGCCAGTCGAGGGCCCTGAGTGCTTGGTTCAACCCGTTGAAGCTGATTGTGGTCCAATTGCTCTCCGGACCCTCTCTCTGAGGCTTGGGTTTCTTCCACCAAGATTCTCTTCTCAACTTGATCCAGCAATGCTCCAAAAGTCATCGCTTGGCTTTCTGCCACCGTGTCTTTCAACAACCCGGGGAGCAATCCCATTCTGAATGCTGCAAGCGCCACCGAATCCCTACAGTATTCCATATCTGTCTTGGCTTTGACAAAACGATTTTTGTAGTTTTTGAGGCTCTCCCCCACTTTTTGTCGACAGTATATTATGGTGTCCCCGTTGGCCCGAAACTTCTTGCTTCCCACGAAGTGCTGTCTGAAAATGTTCCAGAACATGTCAAAGTTCTTAATGGACCCCTGAGGTAGCCTGTTGTACCACTTAGATGCCACTCCCTTAAAAGTTTGAGAGAATGCTCTACACAGGAGTTTATCATCGTCGTCAAAGTTTATCATGAAATTCTTAAATTTCTCGATATGGTTATCCGGATCTTGAGTCCCGTCGAATTTTTCAAGCTTCGAAATGTCAAAATGCTTCGGGAGATTCCCTACTAAGATCTCCGAAGACAGAGGAGAGGCTCTCCAATTGTGCCCTGTTCGATAAACATTGGACCTCATATTATCATTGTTTGAGAAGTACAGACCCTCCTCGGAGGGCAAAGTGTATTGTTGCTGCCATTCCGAGTTCCGAGGACCTAGATTATCCTTCCCTGGGCACTTCACCTGCTCATGAGAGCGATCATCTACTCGGTCGTGGCGGCTCCTCTCCCGCGAGGATTTCCTCTCCGAACTCCTTCCCCTCCGGGCTCCATTTTGCCTTCGACCACGCTTTTTCTTCCTGTGGTACCTTCGAGGAGATGATTCAGAAGTACTATACCGCGAATAGCCGCTCGAAGAAGTTGAGTCCGAACGGTACTTGTCTTTCTTCCTTGGAGACCGTCGCTCACGTCTCCGAGACCTGTCATCCCGTTTCTTGGGACGAGTTTCGACGTCCCGTTCCTCCCTTTGTTCGACGGGCTCTCTCCTTATCTCAGATCGAATATTTCTTTGGGCGGCTTCTTTCTCCGCCTTCAACTTTTCGATTTCCAGCAACAGTTCATTCCTCTGAGCCAAAAGAGCGGAGTCATCAAAATCATTTTCAACACGCCGACCTCCTTCTCCTTCGGACTCCAAGTCATTTCGAAAATCGTCCCCCTCCATGTTTTCCTCGCAGGGATCAACTAGATCGTCCCCCCGACCTTCCATGGTTCTCCTCGGAACAGGAATTATTTCTAGGGAGTGATGATCGTCGGAACGATTCTCGTTTCCCACAGACGGCGCCACTGAAGAGTTGAAAGATGGTCCGAGGGAGATTTTGTTAGATGAGGATTTGTTGGTAGGGGATTTTGTGATAGAGGAATACTTAAGAGTCAAATCTAGAGAGAGAAAGTGTTAAAGTAGTAGAGAGAGAAAGTCGTACTATTCATCTCGAAATTCGTGAAGCGTGTGTGGTCCTTTTATAGTACAATTGTGGACCCCACACGCTTTAATTCGGGTTAATTACATCTTTTGGTCCCTGCTCTAAAATTCTTTCCTATTTTGGCTACATCTTTACAATTAACGCACTTTGGCCCTTATACATTTATTTCTATGCATTTTGGCCCTTATACATTTATTTCTATGCATTTTGGCCCTTATACATTTATTTCTATGCATTTTGGCCCTTGTACATTTATTCTCCTCATCAGTTAGTATATTAGAATCGCATAGTCGTAACACGCATTGTTATGGTCTGGTTAATAAACTCGTGCTGAATATTCGTTTTCCATGAAATATGTCTCTTAAAACATGCTTCTACAGATGAGGGTTAGTTAAAATCCTAAATTTAATGAAAGATAAAAGAAATATTATCACTATGAAACACATAAAAGCTACGAAAGAAACCTCATTTTATGCAATCTTGAAAGTTCCTTTCGACCTCCGCAATAAGAAGTTTATGTTGAAAAAGCATTATCTGCTTATAGAGAAGATTATAAAGACTTCCTCGGTTGACGAGAACGCTTCCAAAAATGGGTCAAAATTGGTCAAGCTAATGACCAATGATGTAAAGTTTGTTTTCAATATTAAACACGGTAACGAGGAAATACATTTAAACAAAGCCGTAGGATTCTTACTTCGCTACAAAGATGGTGCGAAAACGGAGTCAACGATCATACAAACATGCTTCTAGTTGAAAGTTCAAGAAAAGTGGGTAAAAAAATATCCAAAATAATATCAAATGCTTTGATAAAGGTACGTCTATATTTATGGTATGTTATAAGTAGGATGTTCAGTTGCACTAATCTAGCATGATCTATACACTAAAGTTGCATGTTTGGTATAATTAGGGTGTTCATTATCATTAATATTGCATGATCTATTTTAACTATCATGGACAATACACTGAACTCGTTTGATTCTATATCTAACATAGTAATTAACATTGAATTCGCATGGTGTACGGTGTTTTACATGAAGGAATATGCAAATCCATTAAGGCATGAGGGGAGCATGCTGTGAATGACGTTGTTGCTTTATTGATCTCGTTTCTTTGCTTTACCATTTTCTACAAAGTATCAAGAGATATAATGGGTTGGATATCTGTATATTATGTCGAAGACCTTGAAAAAATAAACAACTACGATTGATATGAGTAATAAAGTATAAGCTTATTATGTTAATTAAAGCTTGTGTTGTTACCAAAAAACATGATAAAATTATTGGTTGTGTTGTATTTTTATTCATAATAAAGTTTCTACGTAATTAAATATAAGTTTCAAGAAGATGTCCTGATTCTAATAAATTTTATGATGCACCCCTTTATCATGGAGCACACAACCATTACACAAGCACAAGCCAAGACGAACATGATCCCAAGATGCTAAAAATGGTGGGAGATTGAAGTCCAAACCAACAACCAGGAGATGATTGCAAATATTCACCTGTTAGAAGATGATAAGGTATCAAATATATATTCTCAAACGTTATTATATTTTGTGTAGAAACGTATGGTTAAAGTCTTTAATGTCTAGCATGTTGTTTATTGTGAAAGAATTTCATGGTATGTATAGAACTTGCATGATGGTTTTTAGTATATTAGAACTCACATGATTGGAAAACAAAAAGAAATGCATGGTCAATAAGAATCTCATAAGATTGCTAGTGATAAATATTTTAATGGGTCGTTATTCATTGATAGGTTTTGGATGGTGAGTTGACATTGGCAGAGGCTGAAAGAACATCATTTTGTGGGGGCGAAGCAAGTTGGAACCCAGATTTTGTATCGGATAAAGGGCTAGGAAAAGGACTAAAACTGTAGCAAAAAAACAAGCAAAAGGCCAGCACATCCAAATAAACCACCAACCACTCAACCCCGAATAAACCATCCCACAACCAGCAAGGAAAAACGAAGTCGGACATTGCCAATTGAAAAGGGGAGGGGTTAGAATATGATTTTGGTTGCACACTAAGTGATTTCATTTTCCAACGAAGGCAGACTCCAACACACTCGAATAAGATTCCAACACCCACATAGAGCGTTGCAATGATATCCAAAGGTCGAACAACATCCAAACAAAGAATACAACCAACTTCAAGAGTAGTTATCTTTTACGTCAGAGACTAGAACTTAAAAGAAGAGCATTGCCTACAGGTGGCCTGTTGAAAACAAACCTATGCAACGTTCGCTTGTAAAAAAAACAAACAAATAAGTATATGTCACTCATCTGGTCCTGTTTGGTATACATGTTTTATTTATTTTATCCTCACGCATCTCGTACCAATATGTCTAGCATTATTGTGACAGATTGAAGAGCTACATGAATAGTTAGTTCAATTACATAAAAAATTTGAACAATAAAAACTTGAAAGAAATAATTTCTCTACATTTTTGTGTGCCTAAGAAAAATATGACATAATAACACCACCACGACCCACCACGACCAGTCGATAAAAGAGTCACAACGGAATCAAAGGTACCTGAAGATGTGACATTGGTACCGTATGAACATGAAGTGGTAACAAATGAATATCCTCTAAAGAAGACATAAACTACACCAGTGGTACAAGTTCATGAGGATGTAAGTGGATCTTAAGTACATTAAGATTCAACTTTGAATATATATTGTCATAATGTCGGTTTCTAAATTCATATATTTTAGGGTTGTAAAATCAATTCTGGATTTCATGTTAATTATACCATATGTTGTTTTGTTAAACTTGGATCTGATGGTCTAATACCCAAGAGTTCTCATTTTAAACACAGTTTAGAAGCCTTATGGTTTATATATCAAAGAAATCACATGGTTTAAATATCAAACAACTCACATATTTAACTACTCAACAAATTTTAGATTTAATATACACGAACTCGTATGTTTATAATTATAAGTGAATTGCATGTTTTAGTATATTGAGAATTGTATGTTTAATACACTTGGATATCATGATGTAGTATGTAAGAACTCGCATTGTTAAAAATAACTGAATTCGCATGATCATCATATAGCAAACCACATATATAAACTATATCAAGTAGCCGCAACTTGCAGCAATCCAATGAACCATATCAAGTGAACCAACAAAAAAATACTCTAAGTACTATGTAAAAGTCTCGCATTCTTTTTTTCTAAATGGTTTATCCATATATATTAACAAGTCTCATATTATACTTATATTACCATAATCAAATGCTTCATCATCCAAACTTGCAGAAGAATTCACCCAGCAACCCGAACAAAAAGTAGCAGAATAACAGGTAGCTTAACACCATCAATCCTAACACCAACGATACCTCTCACTAGTTATTTGGTAGGTTATCGATGCTTGTATTCATAAGATGCTTAAAGAAGCTGATTGGAAAGTACTATCTGAAATTTTGAAAGGTGCTTATTGATGAGTCCGAATTATGCATGCTCCCCGGACAAGGACAGTTCGGTCCAATGCCTCCGGACCGGACAGATCACTTCAAACACTCAGACCATAGGACTGTTCGAACTATGACAAATGTACTATAAAACCTAAACACTTCTTGACTAAGCTACTTGCTCTCTTACTTAAGAGCTCATGGGTATTTGAACATGACTCGGGTCCATTAAACATGACCCGAAAGCCCATAAGGGCCCAAACATCAGGGTATAAATACCCAACCACCTACATTAAATGTGGGTAATGAGAATTAACTGCTACTAGCCAGCTTAATTATCTCTCTACTCTCTACACTAAATACATAACACCCACATACTACTGTTAAACACCAACCAAATTACAAGCCTGCCCTCAGGTGATAATTATCCACACCAAATTGGCGACCACAGTGGGAGAAGAAGGTGCCTGAATCAAGCATTCAAAACCAGCTAAGAAAATCTGTCTGAATGAATCCGGACAATCCAGAAGTACCACCAGCTCTGATCGAAGTGGTGGGAGAGAACGATGAGTACACTATCGAAGAGCGTGATAGGCTAAAGGGTGAAATAGAAGCTCTGAGGGCCGAAAAGGCTAAGATGGGCCTGAAAGAAAAGTTCAAAGCATCAGCTGCTCATCACACCGATAACCCCATGGAACATGAGTCTTCAAAGACTCATGTGAGCACCAAAAAGACTCATGCCAGTTCCAAAAAGTCTCACCGGTCTAAGCCAGTGGAGAGTTCTGACTCAAGCTCAGAATCTTCTGATAGCTCTTCGGACAGTGAGGGAGTTGAAAAATCCTTATCCTCTAGCAGCGATGAGGGTCGAACTAGAAAGAAGCAAAAGCAGATTAAAAAATATTCAAGGAAAAGGGATAGACAAGGAAAGATGAAGAGGCATATTGGTAAAGGATCATCTCATAATCGGAAACATGTGGACCGGATGCTGATGGATCCCTTCGCTTTTCACGATGAACCAGGTATCTTTGCAACTCCCAATGAGGGTACTGTGTTCATTCGTGGAAGAAACTGGAGGCAATCTCCATTATCTTCTAAAATTATGTCCGGAAACCTCCCTAAAAGGTTTGACAGCACCAAAATAAAGAAGTACGATGGCAATACTGATCCGGACAACCATCTGGAGCAATTTAAAAACTTTATGATGAACTTTGACGACGATGATTAACTACTTTATAGGGCATTCTCCCAATTATTTACGGGGAGTGCTCTAAAATGGTACAACAGCCTGCCTCAGGGTTGTATTAAAGACTTCGATACTTTTTGGGTAGCCTTTCGAAGGCAGTTCGTAGGGAGTAAAGAGCTAAAGGGCAATGGAGACACGATAATCCATTGTGCCCAGGAACCAAATGAGTCCTTGAAAGAATATATAAGCTGTTTTGTGAACACCAAGAATGGGTTGGCTTATTGCTTCGAACAGGTAGCAATAGCATCCCTAAGACAGGGTTTGAACCCAGGCAATCTAGCTGATTCAGTGACCAGAAAGAAGGCCATGACATGGGGAGGGTTGCTGAATCAGGTTGGAAAACAAATAAACGTTGATGAAACAAAGAAAACCAGGGTACACAGGCAGGTGAGGTCTACCCCAGTGGCACCAAATCCCAATCAGAATCAGTCCGGGAATAAAGCAAGAGAGACCGGACAGGGGCATGGCAGGGCAAAAGCTCAGTCTCAGCCGGCTGCTCCTGCTCAAAGTCAGCAATCCAGAAACAAGAGAGGGCCATGGGTCCAGCCGGAGTGGTTCACAGAATTGAAAGAAAGTGTGGCCACCATTTTTGACAAAACAAAAGAAGAGGTGCATTATCGGAGACCAGCCACATTACAGTCTCCCAGAGAGCATCGTAATAACTCTTTTTGCCAGTATCACAACGATATTGGTCATACCACTGATGACTGCATATCATTGAAACAAGAAGTTCAGAACTTGATTGAGAGGGGAAAGCTGGGGGCTTACGTGAAAAGAAGAGGAGGTAACAGGCCTGACAACACTCATCGGGTTGGTCCAAGTAATGTTGCTCCGGAAGGAGCCATGGTTATAATTGAAAGGTTTGACGTGGAATCTGAATACTTGGATCCTGACCCAACTCGAAACAGAGTAGGTACAATTGAGGAATGTTCTAGGTCGGTCTCCGGACTCATTAAGTTTTTTGAGTCACTTACAATTTTCGGAGGGGACACTGTGACAGCTCCTACTGCTTCTTCAAGGAAGAGGCACGTGAATACTTTAGCCTCCCAGCTAGAAGGAGGCATGACTTCCTATCAGTCACAAAGCTCATTCCCCTTCATTGTTTTTGATGAAGATGATTTAAGAGACATTGTTGGCCCTCATGAGGATGCTGTTGTCATAGGGGCATCTATAGGGGGCAACGACATAAGGCGAATTCTGGTAGATACTGGAAGCTCAGCCAATATCCTTTTCTTAACCACATACAAGAGAATGAAAAATCCAGCTGTAATTCAGAGTTCGGACAGATCAATTATGGTCTTTACAGGCAGCTCAGCAGATGTGATCGGAGAGTTCGAAGAGGAAGCTCTATTGGGCAAGGGCCCTTTCAAAAAAATGGTTAGAATACTATTTATTGTGGTGGATTGTCCCACTTGCTATAATGCTATTCTATGGAGGTCTTGGCTCTCTAGGATGCATGTAGTGGCTTCAACAGTCCACCAGTGCTTGAAATATGCTGTTCAGGGACAGGTTGGAGTCGTCCGGAGCAGCCAGAAGATTGCAAGAGAATGTTATGCCACTGCCCTGGCTCCTCGAACGCTGGGGGCAGTCTGTATTAATGAACAATAGCAGTTTGAGGGCCTTTCTGGGGGTGAGGGTGAAATTGATGACCCCAGAGAGACCCCTGGAGTATTGATATCAGTTGAAGAGGTAGAAACACACTGTTTGGAAGATGGGAAAAGTGTCAAGATAGGGTCTAAAATGCCACCCCTTTTGAAAAATAAAATGTTAAAGTTTTTGAAGAACCATCAGCACGTTTTTGCTTAGTGCAATGCTGATGTTACTGGGGTTCCACCAGTGGTTCAAAAGAGAAGAGCTTTTTCTAAAGAGAAGGCTGATGTCATTGTGCAAGAGGTTGATAGGCTCACAAAGATGGGTCATATCAAGGAGTCTCAATATCCATTGTGGACTGCCAATCCAGTTCTGGTAAAAAAGAAAAATGGCAAGTGGCGCATGTGAATTGATTTCACAGATCTCAATAGAGCTTGCCCAAAATATTTGTATCCGGTCCCCGGGATTGATCAGTTAGTAGACTCCACCTCTGGGAACAAGTTGCTTTCCTTTATGGATGCCTTCTCCGGATACAATCAGATTCAAGTAGATCCGAAGGATCAAGAACATACCACATTTGTCACTGACAAAGGTCTTCATTGCTACAAGGTGATGCCATTTGGTTTGGAAAATGCTGGGGTTACTTATCATAGATTAATCAACAAGGCATTTGCTGATCAGATTGGAAGAAATATGGAAGTATACATTAATGACATGATGGTGAAGAGTGTGGATGAGCAATTGCATTTTTCTGATCTCCAAGAAACTTTTGCCAACTTAGTAAAAGTGAATCTGAAATTAAACCCAGAAAAATGTGTGTTCGGAGTACAGTCCGGGAAGTTTCTAGGCTATATTATAAGTGAGCATGGAATACAGCCCGATCCGGACCAGCTCAATGCTCTATTCCAAATGGAGCCCCCTCGAAACGTTAAAGAAGTACAGCGGTTAACGGGGAGATTAGCTGCCTTAAACAGATTTATCTCAAGGTCTTCGGACAGGTGTGCCCCTTTCTTTCAAACCTTGAAGGGTGCAAAGGGATTCAATTGGACTCCATAGTGTGATGAGGCTTTCAATGAGATTAAAAAGCACCTGTCCTCCCCCAAAACTTTGTTTAAGCCAGTTGATGGGGAGACACTCTTCGTATATTTGGCAGTTTCAAGTTGTGCCATTAGTGCTGTGTTGGTAAGAGACGTCGATGGACATCCCCATCTAGTGTACTACATCAGCAAAAGTTTGATAGATGCATAAAGGCGTTACTTGAAACTCGAAAAGTTAGCATTGGCCCTGGTGATAGCTGTCAGGAAGATGAGGCCTTATTTCCAGGCTCATCCCATCATCGTCCGGACTTCTTTTCCTTTAAAGAATGTCCTCCAAAAGGCAGACATTTCAAGCAGGATGACTAAATGGTCAGTAGAATTAGGGGACTTCGACATAGATATTGCTCCCCGAACAGCAGTCAAGGCCCAAGATGTGGCAGACTTTTTGGTTGAATTCCACTCCGACAGGGATTCGGAGCAAACTACTGATATAAAAGATAAAAAGGTATGGGTCGTCCGAACAGATGGTGGATCTAGCACTATGGGATGTGGTTGAGGGGTATGTTTAACTTCCCCATATGGAGACAAAATGTACCAGGCTATTTGTTTTGCTTTCAGGGCATCTAATAATGAGTCTGAATACGAAGCAGTTATAGCTGGTTTAAAGTTAGCCTACATTTGTGGGGCTAAGAGGGTCAAGCTACTAAGTGACTCCCAACTTCTTATCCACCATGCCCAAGGCCAATCTGAGGCTAAGAAGGAGCAGCTTGTGAAATATTTACTCCTCCTTAAGAATGAAGCACTCAAGTTTAAAAGTGTTGTTTATGAGCACATTCCCCGGGCAGAAAATGAGCTAGCAGACTCATTAGCAACCTTAGCATATACGGAGTCATATCCATGGATCCATGTGCTGGAAAGCCCCTCCATTCAACTTAGTAAGGGTAAAGAAGAGGAAATTTTTGAAGTACAAGAGAAACGACCTCAAAACTGGAGGTTTCCTCTCCTACAATATCTCTCCAATGGTGTTTTGCTTCCGGATAAGTCAATAGCCAGAACATTGAAACACAAGGCTCGTGGTTTCATCATATTGAGAGAAGTGTTGTATAAAAAATCTTATAGTAAACCTCTCCTGCGCTGTTTGGGGGATGAAGAGTCTCAAGTAGTCCTCTCTGAATTGCATGATGGTGAGGGATCAGCCCATTGTGGGTTCAGATCTTTAACAAGAAGAGTTTTACTGTCCGGTTACTATTGGCCATCTATCATGAAAGATGCTAAGGAATTGGTAAGAAGGTGTGACCCATGCCAGAGGTACAGCAATGAAATTCATGTCCCAGCCATTCCTTTAGAGTCAATTTCTGAGCCTATTCCTTTTGCTCGATGGGGGTTGGATTTAGTAGGGCCTCTCCCTGTGGCGTCCAGAGGACGCAAAACTATAATTGTGGTCATAGACTACTTTTCGAAGTTGATTGAAGCAGTCTCTCTAGCAGGGACAACATCAAAAGCTGTTATAAAATTCATTCTAACCAATATTTGTTGCAGATTTGGTGTCCCACAAAAGATAACAACAGACAATGGGCCACAGTTCGACAATAGGGAAATGGAGAGCTTATGTGCCTCAAGGGGTATACAACATTGTTTCTCTTCACCTTTTCACCCACAAGCAAATGGGCAAGTTGAAGTGGCTAATAGAACTATACTGTCCGGTTTAAAGAAGAATTTGGAAGGGGCTGCTGGGAAGTGGCCTAGTTATCTACAAGAGGTCTTGTGGGCCTACCGGAAAACACCTGAGGCTGCAACACAAGAATCACCCTTTGCTTTGGTCTATGGGATGGATGCAGTAGCTCCCATAGAAGCAACTCTCCCCTCCTTTCGTGTTCACAACTTCTCCGAACACGCTAACGAGGTGGCAATCAGAGGTCAACTTGATTTGATAGAAGAAAGACGAGTTAACGCTCACCTTAGAGTTGCACACTATCAGGGTTTGATGAGAAGCAGGTTCGCTTCCAAAGTTAAAATAAGAGATTTCCAACCAGGGGACAAGGTGTTAAGGAAAGTCTTCTTACACACTAAAGAAAAGTTGTTCGGAAAGCTGGCTCCAACTTGGGAAGGTCCGTACATAGTTGTTGAAAGAATTAAACCTGGAACATATTGGTTGGAAGACAAAGATGGTAGAGTCTTGACTCATCCTTGGAATATTGAGCATCTCTGGATGTACTTGGAGTAGCGTTTGTGTAAATATTTACTTGTTTAAACATCCATGTAAATATTTGGGGGCATACTATTTCCTCCCTGGTGGCACGGGGAGGTTTTAATGAGGTGTCCGGGCTTTTGAATAAAATTTGATGCCTTCTTAAAAAATTTCTAAGTGTTTTAAAGTTTTGTCCCTTGTCACACTATCCGAATTGAAATAACTAAGGGCTATTTAAACTCTAGCCGGAGGACTTAAACATTCTTACTATGAAATAACTAAGGGCTATTTAAACTCTAGCCGGAGGACTTAAACATTCTTACTATGAAATAAATAAGGGCTATTTAAACTCTAGCCGGAGGACTTAAACACACTTACTATGAAACAACTAAAGGCTATTTAAACTCTAGCTATCAAAATTAGCACAAACAATAAAAAAAGATGATAGTTGTACAGAACAGAAATATTCATTGAAATAACTTAAAGTGCATTGGCCTTCCAAGGACTTTTCAAATTGTCAAAAAACAGAACATAAAACCTATCCGGTCAGTTGCCGGACACAATTACAAAAAAAGAATGCCTTGGCCTTCCAAGGACTTTAGTTTGGATAACTAAGTAAAAACTGTATCATGAATTAAGGCTGAGCCTTGGAAGATGGCTCACCTTCATCTGTCTTTCCCTTCCCTTTGAGATCACTCTTCTCCTCGTCAACTTTCTCCCCGGTGTGTTCTTCGTCATCTGAGGAATCACTAGAGTATCCATACCTGTCGCCTTCGGCCATCGTATGGTAGGGGAGGTCTTCAGGCTCAACATGAAGCCATAAGTCCCCTAGGTTCCTCTTCGGGAACTTTTCATGGAAAAGTAGAACCATGTCAGACCTCACCTTGGCAAGCAGTTGTTCTTCGCTTTTGATCATCTGGTTGGCATAAGCATCGATCTTGGCTTGGATCTTAGCCTCTTGCTCCCTTAACAAAGTAGTTTTCTCCTCGGCAGCCTTGGATACTATATTTTCAAGGGAAATCTTGTCGTTGGTCAAGTTGGAGATGATTTGGTCTTTGGCCTTGGATTCTCCATTTGAGGTAGCAAGGTCTTTCTCCAGACCGGACAGTTTTTCCCGGAGGTCTTTAATGGTCTCCTCTTAAGTGGCGACTGTTGTGGTGCTTGCCTTTTGGCTTCTCTTCAGCTCCTCGGTTTCTTCTTTTAACATGGCAGCATTGGAGGTGGCAGTGCGAAGGTCTTCGGACAGCTTCTCCTTGTCAGACTTAAGGTCTTTAATGATGTTTGCCTGACTCCGAACTTGTCTCTCCAACATAAGTACAGGCTGCACATTACTTAACAAGGAGTGGGCTATAGCATCCTTTTCACCAGAAATAATGAAAGTCTTACCATTAAAATTGACTGTGTTGGAGCTGCTCGGAGGAAGGTAAGGCCCTGCAAAGTCATCTCTGGGGAGATTGAGGAAGTATTCACCAAGCTCACCAAGACCGGTGATGTCTACTCCATCAATATTGATATCTCCCCCCTCAACCTCATTGGTGTGAAAGTCACTCAGAATATCCTCAGCATGCGTTGGGTCTGCAGGATCAGCTTGGAAAGAAGGCTCCGGAGCCCGGAGAGAAAGCTCATCTCTCTTAGACGTCTTTTTCTTCTTGGCCTCCCGGTCTGTGCCTTCGCTTCCCTGTTTACGATTTCTCTTAGAAGCCCTTTGAGGTTTTGGGAGGTCCTCTTCCTGCCTTTCAGTCTCTTGCTCCACCACCTGCAAGAGAGCAGCATCAATTTGGCTCTAAACTGGCCCCTCCGGGTCTGTTGGAGCATCCTTCTCACCATCGACAGGGTTAGCACCACCCACCACCTTCTTGCCCTTCTTCTTCTTGCCTTTCATCTTGCTCGGGGTTTGGCCCGGCCTGGCAGGAAGAGTGTCCCATCTGGCTCATGGGTCCTCTTAAGAACAACGTCCGGAGGAGGCTGAGTGGAGAGCTCCTCCCAAGTCAAGTCTCTCCGACCTATGATGTTCCACAGGTGAGACCTTGCCAAGTTGCTACTGGTGAAAGCAGCGTGGAATCGGTTCCCCCACTCCTCAGCAGCCCAGGCATTAATCTTGCCACAAGTAACCTGCCCGGCTTTCTGATAGTCACTGAACTCCTTGGGCAGTACTGCTAAGACAAAAGTAAGACGAATTAGTATAAACTAAGTCTAAAAAGAAAAGAGAAGAGAGACAAAAATATAAAGGCAAGATACTTACGGTCACTCCTCCATCTGCTTCTGAGGAGGCTTGGGTTCTCTCCAGATTTTATCTTCTTACCGTTCTCCCAGGCACCACTAACAAATAGGAACTGAGTCCTCCAGTTCCTCTCCGCCTCCAGCAGATCGTCCACAGCCTTGAAGTCATCCCCCATATTGAAATAGTAAAAGGGGATGTGGTGGTTTCTGCAAAGGCTGGCCACTGCAGCAAACTCCTCCATTGGCAGAGGGATCCTGGACAGCCTTGATGCCATGATACATGACATAAGGGTATACCAAGCATTGGGGCTCAGCTGGCTCGGACAGAGTTTGATCATATGGAAATATCTGACAATCTCTGGGTCTAATGGGAACCTGAGCCCCCAGTTGAATAACTCCATGAATATGACCACCTCGCTTAACTTGCAATCTATAGGAGTCTCCGGGTGTATAGGAATCCTGATATTTACGTTTTCTGGTATGCCCCACTTTGTACGCATCCTGCCCAGCTCAGCAGTGTGGATGAACGCGTAGTTGATTTTTTGTAAGGAGAGAAGGTAATTAATGCTGACCTTGTGAAAACAAGGCCCCACTTTTCCTTCTAGGCTCTCCGGCAGATCCAGATGCCTCAAGTACAATTTCTCCTTGCCCTTATCCTTCTTGGCAACTATCTCTTTAATGGTCTGACCGGAGGGCTCAGACTCAAATGGGGCCTCTTCAACAGAGTCCTCCATCACTTCCTCCATAATTGTTGAAGGGATTTCAGCAGCTGTAGTGGGGGGAGGGTTCAGATTTGATTCAGCCTTGTCTCTGGACTGATGGGCCTCAGTACCCCTTTGATTTCTGCTCTCCGGTAGAGTGTCTGGAACAGAAGTTTCTTGTTGAAGATTTGAATTGGAGCCCTCCGGTCCGGACAGCCTGTCCTTGGGGGCTCTAATAGGCACCTCTGATCCGGTGCTGCTGTCCTTTGCCCCCGACTTAGAGGGAGTGTTTTTAGACCCTTGGCCTTTAACCAACCGGCCTTTCCTCCTATCGACTAACTTCTCAGGAGAGTGCTCCGTATCCGATCCCATTGCAATGAAGGGAGAGGGTTTTTTAAGGCTAGTGGCTGTAACTCCTGGCTCGACAGCAGGCTCCGATTCCTGAACTGAGGAACCAGAGATTATGGGGGAGAGGTTGGTTTGAAATAGTTTTCTAGGCTTAGTGCCTTTGGAAGAAGAAGAGCCTCGGTCTGACTCGGTAGCAGAGGTGATTGGTCTATCAACATGCGAGGTGGGTAACCCTGCTGCGATCTGTCTTTCTCTTTCGAATTTTTGAGCCTTCTCTAACTCAGAAAGGTTGAGCCACCCGCCTTTGACAAGAGCGTTCCTCGCTGTAAACATAAACTATCAAACAAAGTTTTTGCTTTAGAGAGAGAAAGCTTTGAGAGATTTTGCAGAGTAAATTTGAAGGAGATGGTGAAACAGTAGAAAATGAGTTTATATTTATAGTAAATCTGAAAAAGAAAGTTGATTCCTAGGAGAATTCAAAAAGTTTAGCAATGATTAAAAGACGGCGCTGATGTCACCACCTTTAATTAAGAGGTTGCTTTTCGAAGAAGGTGGGTTCAAAATTCAATGTGAAAAAATGGCTAAAGCAACCAATTAGAGAACGACACGTGTCCCACGAACTCTGGCAAAAACTGTTTTGAATTCGTAAAGCTTTATCTGTCCGGATAAACCCATAGCCCAAATTGACAGACCTGTCCGGATGAAAACTACCCCTGATGTCGGACTGTTTTTCAGGTCTTTGGCAAGAGTATTTGCACAAACACCTAAAAAAGGGGCTCCTGATGAGTCTGAATTCTGCATGCTCCCCGGACAAGGACAGTTCGGTCCAATGCCTCTGGACCGGACAGATCACTTCGAACACTCAGACCATAGGACTGTTCGAACTATGACAAAAGTACTAAAAACTTTAAACACTTCTTGACTAAGCTACTTGCTCTCTTACTTAAGAGCTCATGGGTCTTTGAACATGACCCGGGTCCATTAAACATGACCCGAAAGCCCATAAGGGCCCAAACATCAGGGTATAAATACCCAACCACCTGCATTAAGTGTGGGTAATGAGAATTAACTGCTACTAGCCAGCTTAATTATCTCTCTACTCTCTACACTAAATACATAACACCCACATACTACTGTTAAACACCAACCAAATTACAAGCCTACCCTCAGGTGATAATTATCCACACCACTTACTATTGTAAATTCAACGCAATACAAATTTATGCTCACGCAATGGTAAGTGTAACTAAAATTAGTTATCAACTATTATAACAAAACTGTTTGTAATCTTTTTTCTTAATGCAGAAAACAATGACCAAAAAGCGAGATCTCTTAAAAATTGTTAACGAAGTATTCAAAACTATGAGGCTCGACATTTATTATGCGTTACTTAGTAAGCAACTTCAAGAAAGATACAACGAACCACTTGAAATTAGCGGTTATTAATGATAGTTCTAAAGATTTCTTAGAGGTATATTATGCCTAGATGATGGTCGTAAGAGAATATATATAGAGAGAAACGGGAAAGGTAGAGAGAGAATAAGACAAATTGAATAATAATGCAATGATTGATTAGTGATTACCCATTTCCCAATAAGGGGTAATGCTTTGTATAGTACAAGTTGTGGGTCCATATTTTACATATTTATCCTCTTTCTTATGAACACTTTATACCCCACTATTTTATTGATCCTAACAACAATAACTAGTTATTACACAAAACACCCTCGATGTCACATATTTGTTAGGTTTTTTACACAATATCTTATTAAACCAAATTAACTTCTTTATTTATCTAATTTAGCTTATTCTTCCCAATATTTCATTCTCTTATCAGTATCCCTCACTTCTTGTGAAGATGATTGAGCAAGGACTGATCTATGGACCCATATTTTTCTTTCTTGTACGTCTCATTGGATTACTCTTTCGTAAATATCTCTATATTATTATTCCTTGTGCGTCTCCTCAGATTCATGACCTCACTAATGGAAATGATAAATTATTGCGTCAAAACATTTTTTAATTTATTCCGCATGCGACTCTTCTGATCTACATGTAGATTATTTCCTAAAACAACGTGTATGCCTTCCAAAGTGACTTGTAAGAAAATAAGTGTGTTAGAAAAACCTTACACTTCTCACTACATGTGCGCCTCATATCATAGGCTTTCGAAATTGTTGGATGCCCACATTTCCTTTTATAAATACATTGAATGATTTACCATTTCAAAATTAATATTTTCGCCATTTCTAGAGAGATAAAGATAAAAAAAATCCTTAGTTAGAGAGAGAAACGATTTTGTTACTTCCCTAAACATTTTCTTCCACCTTTCACGCCTAAACATTCCGATAATCTTGAGAGATAAAAGATTTGAGAGTGTTTCAACATCGGTAAAACATATCAATAGAGAAACGTTGTTGGCATAGAGAAGGAACCTATACCACTGCAAGTTCTCCAAACTTCTTATTACGGTCAATGGCCCCCGATCAAAAAACATTATAAGGCGACAAGGACTTTAGGCACCAACACTCCATCCGATCTTCCTACCACTCAATCCCATGGTCAGACTTGTCCAAAGCTTAACAAGGGTGACCTCAACCTCTTAAAGAACCCAAGTAACACTTTCACATTCTTTCAGTGGGAGACAAACATCAGGCGATTGAAAAAATAAAGGATGATCGTTCGAAGAGGAAAAACTCTTTGAAGGCAATGACAAAAAGGTACACATAAATTAAACTTGCATCTACGGTTCCTACTCCGCAAAATAACCCATAAAGTAATCCTATGAAGATTCCTGAGGTCACTCATCAAAATCCGTACTAGCAACCCTTCGGTCATCATCATCAGAAGATTTTGTTCCTACAGTGAAATCTGTGGGGAATCAGCCCCTCAAATCTATCGTAGAGATTAGAGAAAGGTATCTAGTTGATAAGCCCAAGGACGATCAAGATGAAAATATAGTTGTTGTGGATTCTCAATCCATCAGATTTGTTGTTGCGCCAACTTCCCATGTCGGAACTTTTGTATAAACTCAAGAATTAGCCTCCCAAGATGAAATTGACACAAGTTTTCATGCTCACCAGATGGATAAATCAAAAAATAAGAAAAATGATGACATTGAATTTCCCTCGAACATTGAGGCTACTCTACGAAATAACCTACAGAAGGTTAAGGCTAAGCATCATTTGGCGCTGCACAAAATTAAGTACAAGTACTTTCAACCGTTCGAGAAGGCCAAGCTTAAAGATCGATGGGGAATTACAGACTCCATTTTGATTCAATTTCCAAAAGTTGGGCAAACTTCTTTATCAAATTCAATGTTAAAATCTCTCAATTCAACTGACCATTTGGTCATTCTTCCAGACACATCCGGCCTTTGTAATATATTTTTCAATGGAAAAGATGTTCGTACAATTATAGAATGAGCCTAAAAATAAGATCTCATTTTCTGAGCAGCAGTTACCAATGCGAGGCTAGTGTTTCTAATTTCAAATACCACTTTTGTGTGCCTAAAATACTTTTACTAACATAATAAACTGTTTTTGGCAGTTATCTTCTACTCAAATCAAAACGACACTAACAATATAATCCGACATTGCTATGTAGATGTATAATTTCTCCCCCAAATTAGGTTTTGTCAAAATTTATGGTGAAGACATATACTCTTTAATTATGAAATGCTTTGGAACAATCTTGAGATTAATTAAAAACATTTTGCTTGCCTCAACACTTGGAAAAATGGGGCGCATTTATCTGACGATCGAGATATAAATCTATTCAAAGCTGTCAATTTTTCAGTCATAATTTGTACTTCTTTGATCGTTCAAGGTGGTGTCATAGTGCTCAAAGCATTTAGTTTTACAAGATCAACTTTTATTCTGCGTTCACTAAGTATGTATCCCAAGAATGTTTTCAGACCATACCCTAAATGTGCACTTCTCTGGGTTTAGCTTCAAATTTAACTTTGTTAGGTTTGCAAAATATTATTCTAGATATGCAAAATGTCCTCGTCCCTTGTGCTTTAGACTAGCATATCATAAGTATAGACTTCAACATTCCGTCTGATCTGAGCCTCAAAAATTTTGTTTATTAAGCGCTAGTAAGTAGTCTTATTATTTTTAAGACAAAATGCATAACCTTATAACAATATAAGCCTCTTCGAGTGATGAATCTCGTGTTTTCTTGGTCGTTTGGATCCATCTGATTTTATTATAACCAGCATACGCATCCATGAATGACAATAACCGGTTACCTGAAGTTGAGTCAACTAATTGATCTATCTAAGGGACCGAGAAAGTATCTTTTGGACGTGCTCTATTCAGGTCAGTGATATCCACACACATTCTCCACTTACCATTTTTATTTTTCATCAAAACTGGATTAGCAATCCCCAAAGGATATTGTGACTCTCGTACGTATACAACCTTACACAAACGATCTACCTCTGCCATAATTGCATAAGATGTTTCTTGTGAAACATACATTTGTTTTTGGATGATGAGACGCACACTGCTTCAAATTTCCAATCTGTGACAGATAATTTCTACGAGCACCCCTGCCATATCCTCAGTGCACCACGCATACATATTTAGCTTTGTTTGTAAAAATAAAATTAACTTCTCTCTCACCTCCGGAGATAACTTTGTCTCGGTTTTTAAACTCTTTCCGTTTGAGAAAATATGATCCTCAAAACTTTCATTAGGGGAACAAAAAACCGGGGTCTCCCTCGGATCATCTATGGAATCAATTCCCAAGGAATACCCCGTTATCTGTTATGTCTTGCTTGACTCGCTCTCCTTGTTCTATTATGTGGAGAAAATGGTCTAATAACACTTTATCGCTTTTTTTTTGCTACTCCTAATTTTTTTAATGTTGTTCCCAACCACATATTTCAAGCATCGATGAACGGTTGATGCCACATCGTGTATTCTAGATAACCAAGATCTTCCAAAGATTTCATTATAAGAAGTTGGTGCATCCACTACAATAAACAACATTGTCAGTAATTTTTTAAATGGTCCATGGCCTAGTTCTACTATTCTTTCAAACTCTCCAACCACTTCCGCAGTTACCCTAGTAAACCCAACAATTGTCCGATCTGAGCCGAGTATTATAAGAGGATTCACTATTTTTTATAAGTTGTTGTGAATATTATATTGGCGGAACTTCTGGCATCCATCCTCAGTTATTTACACCAAAATAACCATTGCATCCTCATGTGGACTCGCCGCATCCCTCACGTCATCATCTTTAAAACAGAATATCAAAGATGGATTGATGTAAAAATGCGGTGAAGCTCCCGCTTCTAACTGATTTGCCAAGCTTACGATATGCCTTTTCTAGGATAATTTGATGTCCTTGAAATAATGCCACTTCCAAAAAAAATTAGCAACTCAAAGAAAGCACATAGTTTACTAACCTTTCCAATCATGACTGTTTCATCTACCACCAAAACATTGTTCCTACCCGGTTTTGGATCTAAATAGTTTGTATAAATGTTAAATGCATCAATAGTTTCTGAAATCATCATAGTGTTTTCCTAGTTCAGATAAATAAGAGAATTTTTATTGACAAACGTTGTTAGCTTCCCATTTTTTGTCAAGGCCTCTATTTATTTTTTTAATGTCACACAATCCTTTGTGTCATGCCCAATATCATCATGATGCTTACATCACCTATTGCTTCTGCATTTTGTCAGAGTCTATATTGGAAGTGGCTTGAGAAACTGTATGTGGGGACATGCTCTGTCAAACATTGTAGTTACACATTCTCTCAGCTCGGCAAAATATGATGATCGGATCCATTTGTTAGATATAGGTCGGACATGTTGTTGTGTTTTCACAACTTGTGTATTCACCTTTGGCTATGGAGCTATTTGGGTTGGTTTTTGAATTGTTGCTCGAGCTCGGAAAGCAGTTTTTGGATGTGAATTGTTACGTGCCACCATCAGAGTTTGGTGGAACTATTTTTCTCAAACTGTGCGATAGAGTCCATTTATGACGCTTGCGTTTCCTCTACCAAAATTATTTTATTTACTTGATCCAACAATGCCCCAAATGTCATGGTTTGCCTCTTGCAGTGTTATCTTTTATTATACCAAGAAGAAGTCCCATTTGGAAAGCTGCTAATGCCACTTTATCTTCACAACTTTCCATGTCAGTCTTAGCCTTGATAAAACGATTCGTATAATCCTTAAGGCTATCTCCCACTTTCTGCCTATAGTAAATGATCGTATCACTATTTGTACGAAGTTTTTTATTTCTCACGAAATGTTGGTGAAAGATATTCTAGAAAATGTCAAAACATTTAATACAACCCTCTGACAAACGATTGTACCACTTTGAAGCTACATTATTGAATGTTTGGGAGAATGATCTACATAGCAATTTATCATCATCGTCATAGTTAATCATGAAATTCTTGAATTGTTCAATATGGTTGTCCGGATCTTACGTTCCATCAAGATTTTCTAGCATTAAAATATCAAACCACTTAGGTAGTTGCCCTAAATAAATCTTTAAGGATAGGGGATGACCTCTAATTATGGCTCACTTTATACATAATGCCCTAGGACCTTCATTTTCTGCAGTATATAGAACTTCCTCGGATGGATATGTAAACTGGTTACTTACACGATACTCAAAATTATGACTTCCCGAGGGAATCAGCACATAGGGTGCTTGCTTTCTTTTAGCAACATTCGCACACTTATCTTGGTCCTCGGACCCCAGTCATCGTTTATCTTGACCGTGCCTTTCTCTCCTCGAACCTCTAGTCCGATAAGATGTCTGATGACCATCTCTACACCACTTAGAATTTATTTTCTTATAATATTCTTCATGTCGGTAATCCCTTTATGAGGAACAAGATTCGTCTGATTCGTACAATGAATAATCACTGGATTCAGTGGACCCATAATGATGCTTAGATTTCATCATTCTCTTTGAGTAAGAACGGTTCTTTCTTTGATGCCTTTCGCGTTTATCATCAGTTTGATGAACATATTTTATATTGTTTTTTTCAGTTACTTGCTCTCTTTAGATTTCCGACTTAAGCATCTTTGAATTCATAATTTTTTCATTTTAAGCATTCAGCCTTTATATGTCTTCTAATAATTATTTTTGTCGAACTACTAAAGCGGACTCCTCTAGTAACTCTTGAACATATTGTTCATTATTATTTCATTCATTCACTACTTACTATTCGATCAGTGTATCTCTAGACGAGTTTCTGATCACATGATCATTTGTACCAACACCTTTCTCTCATAACATTTATGTATCCATCAATATCAAAGTGCTTAAAAATAAAATAATGGTTTTGGAAAAACGACTCCGGGTACCAATTGTTTTCCCACAAACAGCATTAATGATAGTTCCAAAGATTTCTTAAAGGGATATCTTGTCTAGATGATGTTCGTAAGGGGATATCTAAAGAGAGAAATGGGTAGAGTAGAGAGAGAATGAGTCAAGTTGAATAATAATGCAATGATTGATTAATGATTACCCATTTCCCAAAAAAAGGTGATGCTTTATATAGTACAATTGGTGGGTCCATAATTTATATATTTACCCTCTTTTTTATGGAAACTTGACACCCCACCATTTTACTAATCCTAACCATAATTACTAATTATTACACAAATCACCCTCAATATCACATATTTGTTCAGATTCTTACACAATATCTTATTAAACCAAATTAACTCTTTTATTTATTTAATTTAGCTTATTCTTCCTAATATTTCCTTCCCTTATCAATTAACATTGAAATGGAAATACAATAAACTATAACCCACTAATTCCTAACAGTAAATACACATCAGACTACACAAGGAAAAATGATGAGCCACTGGTAAGTATTAAAATTCATGCATGCTTGTTATTTGATAATGCTCTTATATCTAAGCTTCTAACGGCTCTAGATTCTTGTTAACAGTTGGTGTACTATATAAAAAAAGATATATACCCTGCTGTAAAGGGATATAAAGTAAAAAATACAAGAGATACCCTACAAAAAAATACCAGATAACCTCGACTGTGGCATTTTTATTTGTAAATACACCAAAGACATTATCCAAAACACTTTGTATCATAAACTTGCAGTGAAGATATGTATCCAAATACAATATCTCAAATGTTTTATTATTTCCTAAATTATATAAAACACAAACGTTCGGTGGTAGCCATTTTGATAAAGTTTTTCCCAATGTAACCTAATTTGTAGTTTGACATATTTTGTAAGTAATATATGTTGTAAGTAAAAAAACAGAATAGTGAGAAGCTCTAAACTCGTAGTGTTAATTAATACTATTGTTTCTTGATTAGTAACATTACATGAATAACATAGTGATAAATACCTAGAATCACATGCTATTTTATAAAAAAAAATGCAAGGTTATAAAACTTGTGTTGTCTGTTAGGTTAATATACTAGAATCGAATGGTTAAATAACAAAGAACTCGCATGTTTGGATATACTTGAAATCGAATGAGTAACTGGTCTAAATTCTTTTTAACTAAAAAATACATTGGTAATGCATGACAATTAAAACAGAAAAAAAACATAACCTTCCAACTAATTTATTATTTCAGTATTTAAGCATTTTAATAATTTAACTACAAAACACATATTGAGATTGGCTTAGAGTTCTGCTTATAAAAAAATACTCAAATTCACTAAGGTATTATACATAAATTCTTCATATTCAAAAACTGTGGCCTATTTTCTTTCATCTGTGACTTGTATGGCTTCTCATCCTATTTGGATGATGGCATTTCTTACTTTTCAGAGCACTTTTCCGATTACAAACATACAACAACTACCGAGTACTCCTCGGAGTCTTATGGAAACGATTCAACTCTCATTCTACGATGAATATTACTCTGCAAAATCAAAAGATGACTCGACCTTAATGAGCTCTACCAAAAAAACGATATGGAGGACTCAGAAGAAGAAGAAGATGAAGAAGAAGTCTTGGACACTAAGGAAGAACAAGAGAAATAGAGTGAAGAATAGGAGGCTGATGATGACATGGATGAAGAAAAAAAAGAGTCTGAAAAAGAAGACTCTTCTTCTAATGTTTAAATGTTTTTGTTGTTTTCTCGGGCTATGAACTGACCAGCCCTAAACTATCCTGTTATTTTTTGTTAGGGTTGATTTTTTTATCGAGACAACTTGTAATCTCTATATAACTAATATAACAAGTTTATGATCTCATGTGGGTTTGTTTTGCATGTCTAATATGTTTGATATACAAAAATCAAATGGTCTATTATAAGACAAGATGCATGTTTAATAAAACTAGATTTGAATGTGTTATTATACATGAACTCGCACGTTTAATATAAGTGAACTTTTATAGTAAGATATAAAAGATCTAGCATATTTAAGATACTTGAAATCAAATGGTCGAACATACAAGAAATTGCATGGTTAATAAATCTAGAGTTGAATGTGTTAATATACAATAACTCACATGTAATACTTCTTGGGAGTATTGGGAATTATAGAGATTCTACTAAACTAAAGGGTGGCTCTCTATGCGATTTGGTGAATCCTGTATGCTTGGGCTAGTAAGGTGACTTAGCTTCATTGAGGCTGAGGTCTGCGTGTATTATTAACTCACATTGAGATATATCGGTGCATATTTGTGTTGAGGTTGATGAAGGCTTGAGGTGTTTGATAATGATTATATTAGACCCTCAGCTATAGTGCATAAGCATACTGATATCTAGACTAGATCCTGGTGGTTCCATAAGAAGTTTTTGGTGGATTGGTTGCACACCAGAATATGGAGGGGTTGTTGGTTGCTTGGTTGGAACAACATAGAGGCTTAATGGAGGTTCAACTACACTCTAGAATATGAAAATCCATATTGGTTACTTGGCTGGAACCCCAAAGAAGCTTGCTGGAATTTCGGTTGCACTCTATTATATGGGGTAACCATCTGGTGGTCGGCTAGAACTCCCAAAAAGATTGTTGGTAATTTTGTCGGAGTCTTGATCCTACTATTGGATTCTACTTCTTATTCGGATGGAGCAACGTTTGCTAGTAGTTCAGTCTGTCCTTCACCAAGCCTGTGGTTGGACGGTCCTTGATCTTGGACTCACTCTTATCTACCTTTACGAGCGTGTTTTGACACATAAGTTTTTCTTTTTCTTGTAATTTTCTTGTGTTAGCCTTCCAATCCGACCATTAGATCCTTGACACAAATATTTCTTTATGTTATTAGCTCTAGGTCTTAAGGATAGAGTCTTGTGTCAGTTGGTGGTGGTTTTGTGCCTCTTTGTTATCATGAAGCTCGTCCCAACATCTCATTCCTCATCTTCATTGACCTTCAGACCATAATTAACGATCTTACTCATTGGGCTGGACTGGTCGGCATAGCCTTCAAAATTTTAAAATTGTTATTGTACTATTTGGTGCAAGAATTATACTATTCGCTGGAAATCAGTGACCAAAGTAGTCGAAGTTAGCGGTTGAACGCTTATAATACTATTTCGATATCTTCAACAACGAATAGAGCTAGATATATGTTTAAATTCCTCATCATTAGATTTTTTGTCTAATTTCTTTTTTATTTGTTTTGAAATAAAATCTTTACGATAGCAATGGCTTCTCACAGACGCTGCCAATTTGGTATAGAATAATTTAGTTTGATAAAGCTGAAGGCTAATATTGCAATCATTAAAATTAGAGAGAATAATACTAATCAATTTGTTATTCAAAATGTATGTTATACCTGAAATTAATTTCTTATTTATAAGAACACGTTATATGTTATGGAAAGTGAAGAGATTACACATGCGTATTCAATAATTATATTTCTTCTCAATCGTGTTATAAGACGCCTTGTTACACGATTTGTTTTATTTTCAATCAACTCTTAGTTTCCAAATTTCAATCAATGAATTTTAGCTTATAATGGGTCAAATATTTTTACTATACGGATTTTACTCGTAAAGATAAAGATATTAAATTATATTTTTTTAAATATTTATTAATATTATGATAATATATTATCTTAAAATATAAAAACCGTTGCATCACCGACTAATTTATATATAAATCATATTTTTTGGAACCCAATTAATAGTGATTAGGGTGTAAATAGTCTTACCCGTTTTCGATGACCCATCGTCAATCTAAGCACTTAAAGTCTAGAATACTTATTTAATTATACGATAAGATATAATATCTAAGTCGTTAGAATAAGATAGTTTCCAATCTTCATAATATTGGAGGATATCCTCTGTAACGATAAAATATCCAAATAAATATCTACCAACAACTAATAAAATATTCGTATATCTAACTATGTTTTCTTTATTCTGTAACTTGTTATAGATCATCTTTGGTTTTGGATGGAACCAAGTCACTTTAGATTTTCCACATCAGTTAGCACCGTTTGTGGGAATCGAATTTTTTTTTCCAATAAACCAAAGCAAAAGAAGAACTTAAAACTAGATGGTGCCAAATTCTAGAGAGGAAATCTGATCCATCGATAGATGATGAGCTAGGGATAGAGCATTCTAATGGAAAGACTTTGGCCAATGCAACTCATGTAGTTGTTCATACCGATCTTGAGGATGTGTGTGAACTTCAAAGACTTAAACAAAAAATGTTTGAAGGACAAATTTCCACTATCAAGGATTGACTTTCTCATAGATGCAACACCAAGAAACAAAATTTTATGTTTTATAGCTGTGTTACCTTGATATAATTAGATCCATATGCGAGAGGGTCATGAAAATACAATCTTCATCAGCAAGAAATAGCTACATTGCTACAAATTAATGCACTTCGGATTAAATAATGCATGAGCAAACTATCAATGGTTACTGAATAACATACAAGCTTAAATTGATGATATTTTGTTAAGAAGCCTTCATGAAGAAGATCAACTACATACCTATCTGAGACATTTTCCAAACTTTGGCGAGTGAATCTTAAGTTAAAATTGTAAAAGTGTACCTTTGGCATAAAGTTAGGAAAATTATTGGGTTACATGGTGAGTGAAAGAAGAATCAAAGAATAACCAAGTCAGCTTGATAATTTAGTAGCAATAAAGACCACGAAAAACGCCAAAGAAGTCCAAAGCTTGAACGGAAGACTAAAAAACTTAATAGGTTCTTGTCAAGATTTTTAGACAAGTGTCCACCTTTGTTCCAAGTATTGATAGGAGAAGTAAAGTTTGAACGGGCTGCAGCATGTGATGAAACTTTCAACGACATATTGAATTTTTGGCTACCTCTGAAGTAACCAAACCTATGATAGGAGACGCCTTGTACATGTACCTTATAGTCTTGGACCATGCGGTCAGCGTAGTACCAATATGGAAGTAAGGAATAGATTCTAAAGTATTTTATTGTGTGAGTAAATCTTTATTACCAGCTGAAACTAAGTATTTATAAATAGAGAAACTTGATTTAGCACTAATAGTTGTACCTAGGAAAATGAGACCGCATTACTAAGTGCATAATATAGTAGTTAGTACTTATTTTCCTTTAAGAAATATACTTTGGAATCTTGATGTATCACGAATATTGACCAAATGGTGAGTAAAATTATAGAATTATGATATCCACTTTGAGCAGAGAACGAAAATTAAAGCTTATACATTGGTATATGTTTTTAATGGAGTTCCAGTCCAAAAGATGAGTCTGAATATAAGGAGAAAACTGATATGAATGATAAGGTAATCAGTGTCATTATCTTGTGCTTCGGGGACAAGGTAATGGGAGAAGAAACTAGAGAAATGCATGTTGTGTCTATGTGGTCTAAACATGACTCATTGTACATGACCAAGTTATTAGCACATGGGCAGTATCTGAACAACGCCTGTATTTCTATCGTATGGTGGAGACCAAGTTAATAATGAAGCAGTTAACAGAGTTTAACAAGATTATCAATGATATGAACTGGGAAGACGAGGACAGAGTGTTACACCTGATGTGTGCTTTACCTCGATTTATGAAAATTTCAAAGATACTATACTTTATGGGGAAAAAAAGCACCATCACCTTGGATGAAGTCCAAACAGCTTTAAGAACCAAGGAATTGATAAAATTTAACGATTTAAATTTTGAGAATGATGGTGGAGAAAGTTCTCAAGGGGAATAAGCGAGAAAAAATAGAGAGAAAAAGGGAAAAGACACAGGTCCAAGTCAATCAAAGGTTGTTGGTGAAATCTCAAAATTGAAATATTATCATTGTCACAACCCCGATCATTTTAAAAAAACCGTCCTTAAAGAGGGGGCAGTGGTAGTTCATCTGCTCAGATTGTTGTAAGTGAATATGAAGGTTATAAGAGTACAGGAGCGCTGACAATGAAAAGTTAAGAACCTCAGAAAAGTTGAGTCATTGACTCATGATGCTCATATCATATATGTCCAAGAAAGGAATAGTTTGAGACCTTGGAATTAAAAGAACGCGGAGTTGTACGTCTTGATAATAATAAGTCATGCAGAGTTCAATGTATGAATTTTATCATACTCAAAACGTTTGATGATCGTGATTTCCTTTTGAATGATGTGAGGTATATTCCTGAACTTAAGAGAAATTTAATTTCCATTAACATATTTGATGATCTAGGATATTATGTTTGAAAACTGAAAATAGCTATAGTTTGTTCTAGAGTAGTCTAATGAGCTTTTTAGGAACACATGTATAAAGAGGAATAGAACCATTGCATACACATTACAGCAAAATGGTCTTGCATAAATAATGAGCATGACCTCGTTGGAACAGGTCAGGTGTATGCTGTTGGGAGCTGGATCACCCAGAAATTTATGGAGAGAAGGTGTTAGTATTGCAACATACTTGATCAACAAATTCCTATCAATAAGAATGAATATAAAGACACATATGGAGGTTTCGAGTGGCCGGCTAAAAAGACTACTCTAACTTGAAAGTCTTTGGAGCTTTGTCTTTTTCCCATATCAAGAAAGATAAGCTTGATGTTAGGGCTGAAATGTGTTTTCATTGTTTATCGTGAAGGTATGAAAGGTTACAAGTTGTTGAAGATGGAACCTAGAATATCAAAGTTGATAATAATTAGAGATGTTACTTTTGATGAGACTCGAATGTGGATGAAGTGCAAAGACTTGGATACAAGACAAAATAAGGGTAGAGAAAATTCAGTTTGAGGTGGAGCCTTCCACTGACGAGAGGGAAGAATATGATCAAACTCAAGAGCCTGAGGAAAATGGAAGCCAAACAATAATTGCTCCGACCTATCATCTAGCACGAGATATGAAGAGGAGAATTATTGCTCCATCCAAGAGATATGGTTATGCTGACCTTATTTGTTATATTTGAATGCGGTTAAATATTTTCAAGACTCATAACCAAAGAAATTCAGGGATGCATTTAAAATAAATGATAGGAAAGATTGGGTGAAGGCAATAGAAGAGGAAATACTTTCATTGGAGAAAAACCAGGATTGGAGGGTTGTTTCATTACCTATGAAAAAAGATTACTTGGCAGCAAGTGGTTGTTCTTATCTCGGCAGAGTTACTTGAAGAAAGTGGTGGTGGAGTTTAGAATGAAAGATTCTAAGGTAGTAAACTCTCTAGTACACCATCATTCAAAGTTATCGGTTAAACAGTATCCTCAATATGTGGATAAGAAAAAGAAGATGAAGAGTACTTCTTATGCAAGTGAAGTTGGAAGCATCATGTATGGCATTATTTGTAGTATATAGATTTATCCTATGAAATTAGTGTGGTAAGCCGGTTTTTGGAAAACCTGGTCAAGTTCACTGGAAAATTTTGAAATGGGTGTTGTGATATATGAATGGGTCTTTGAAGGGGTTTGTAATACACCTAAAATATCCATGTAAGAATTATGTTATGGGGATGCAGACTATGCGGGTCATATAGAAACTAGAAAATCCTTATCGGGTTTTATGTTTATATTGCTCGGAACAACAGTTACTTGGAAGGCTAATCAACAGTCGGTTTTAGCCTTGTCGGCAACTCCAGCAGAATACATAGCTCTTTTTGAAGGGGTAAAGGAATCCATATGGTTCAAAGGCATGTATTGGAGAAATGGGGACTAGTCAATTATGTGTGAAGATACATTATAGCAAGCAGAATGTCATTCATTTGGTGGGAAGTTGGCATCACCATCTATTTAAAGGCAATGTGGAGAATCGTTGGTTTTGCCTTGAAAATTCTAGATTAGGGTCTTTTAGATGAGGCAAAGTCTTCTAGACGAAAGTCTTTTAAATTAAAGGTGTCTCCTAAACGAGGGTCTTTTAGATGAGGTATGGTGTTCTAGACGAGGTCCTTCGAAACAAGAGTTTTCTAGACGAGACAAGGTCTTCTAGCTGAAGGTCTTTTAGACGAGGGTCCTAAAGACGATGGTCCTAAGGCGAGGTATCTGATCAGTTGTGAAAGAATTAGTTACAAGAGAATTAACCAATTATGTTAAGAAATAAGTGATTCTGTTATTAGATCAAGAAACCTAGCATTATTTAAATACTTTCTTATGCCTTGAAAAAATAACACATTCAAAAACTAAATAGTCGTAATCTTGAACAGAGTCTTGAAAGAGTTTTAAAAAATAGGTATAATAAGGAGAAAGCTTATTCTTGTATCTCATTTGAGAAAATCTCTCGTAAAAATACTCTGTCGAGATTGTAAATCAGAGAGTTGCTCTCTTACCCAGATGTAGGTTGGTGGTAGTGTTGCTCTCTTACCCAGATGTAGGTTGGTGGTAGTGTTTGTTTTATTTTTCTGGTGATTTATATTTGTTCTTTTCGGATTATTTTTTTTATGATTATTATTGTTGTAACCTATTGTTTTTGGTTGCCTATGGTATTTGTGTGAGTTTACCAAAACTTCGGAACATATGTAAATTATCATATGATTAATTGTTTGGCGAGAAAACCACTAGCGAGACTTATTTACTTAAAAGAAGGGAACTTTTGTATGAATAAGTTTTGTGTTACACCGCACGCCCTACAAGTTGTGGGACAAAAATCAACATAATGCTTGTGGCGGGACATATAAATACAAAATTGAGTCGAAGAAAGTGAAAAGCAAAAGGGAATGTAGTTGTTCTTGTTGGTAATCTAGAACCGTATCCTGTCATTTTGTCACCTATCAATCCATTTCTTGAGGTGGAACTTTCCAAAAGTTCCATGAGTTATAGTCTTCCTGTAAACAAGATAGAATAGTAGTGTTAGTTCATATTTCGCTTGTTACACTAGACTTTTTAAAATCTGTTTTCACAATTAGGTAAGATGACTTTCTAACCTCCTCAACCAACGATACCGGAGGAAACATGTCGTCAACAAGAGTGTGCAACGATGTGTACGTCCTGACATCTACTATGCAATGACTAATAGCCACCTCACCCTGAAAATTACCAGAAGATTTAGATGGATTGATTTATCATCTCATGCGATAGTTGGACCCTCTATTTTTCTAGTTCTTCGATATATATATATCAATATTAGATTATACCTTTGGGTTGATAATAAATATTTTTCCCTTTGGAATCCCTACTTTCCTGTAACTAAGCTCATCGGTGTCTCTATTTCCAAACCCCGCGTAGAATGGATTATACTCAGCAGGGAAGAGCTTCTTAATATCCTGCACGATGACAAAGAATTTGAGCGAAAAGTTGGGAATTCGGATTAATTCAGAGTACACCCAGGTAAAAGTGTCTTGCTTGTAGGGTTTACCTCCAAGCATGCAATTTTGAATTCATGAGGTGCTCTTCTTACCACTGAGAACAAAAACAAACACCATGAATTACATGTAAATTTATAAAGGCATTTGAAGCGACCAACGTATAAGACAAGGACAGGCAAAATATTGAGTTTGCATAGTAAAATGCAGCAAATTAAGATTCCACTAAGAAAGGCCTCAGTCACCTTCACGGAACAATGATGGAAACAATCCATCAGGTGAAATGACAACAGGTCCACTCGGAAGGGCGTCTCCGTCCTACAAGTATATTAAATCGATTTATTCAGCTTTTGCCGCTTTGCTAACTTATGATATGCATGCATACCAACCAAGGGAAAAAATAACATAAAGAACCAAAGAGTTATACCTGTTTCAGATTGAGTAAGAAACTTCTTGTTATGCATGCCTGAACAATTGCCCGTGCACTTAAAAACAGTAGCTGATATCCATTTTCCTACATTATAGCAGATTTCAGTACTTGATAAAAACCCCAGTTTGGTTGAATATATCTAACCCATTTCACTAGTCATGAGTTCTAAATAGTGGCATATTCACCAATTGTTGTATCGAAAGAAATCACTTATGATGGCCTAAAGCACGTAATTACCATATAGCTTGTGCCAACAGATTAAAAGTATACATGGTGATAATAAGCTAGTGATAAACAACATAAAACTTAGAAACAAATTCAGATATTCAAACTGGAAAAGTATATAGAAAGGAATCTATCAGTCTAACTAGACACTCAAAGAATTTCTCTGGCTAGGATGGGCAAGGGTCTCGTATGGAAATTGAAACAAACCTTAATTGCAGAGAAAAGCTTAGCAACACCAGATTGAGTCCAGTCCTTCCCAACTAACGGCATAAACTGACCTAACACGTCAGACCTGAAATACATTATGGAAATCAGCGGCTGTCAGACATCTAATCCAAATAAAGATCACTACAAACCAAATGTTATACTTAGTAATGGTTCCATCCACGTCTGAAATCACAATTCGCGCATTCCACTTCCACAAGTAAATATGAGCTTCAACCTGATAGAGAAAGATAATTGTTTACTCCCACGTATTTCATGACTTTTATGGCAAGATATATTAGAAACAAAAAGAAGGTTTAGCATACCTCTTGTACTCCCATTACCCTTGTAGAGAAAGTAAAAGTTACAAAATTTTGACCATCTTTTAGATTCAATGATGCTATCTGATCGCTAGAAGGGACATTAGTCCGAATGAATTGTTTTCGAGGAGACTCGGCATAGAATTCTGATGGTTGTCCCAGTAAATACTTAATATCAGATTCAGAATCAACAAAAATCTCCTCACTCGATGAACTACTCGTGCGCTCAATTGTATTGACATCTGTGATTGGACTTGGCAACCAAGAAGTGGAAGCAATATCACTCTCAATGCCCTCAGTCGTAACTGTCTCATCATGTCCGATAGCAATTTCATCATTGTGGTCGCTACCGCTGTATTCAACTCCCGACCCGTGTCGGTCATGAACGCCATCAACTGCTGCTAAGGGTGGGTCATTAACGGAGACACTATCATGATCAGTATGCTCTTCATTATGGGAAAATTCCTCAGTAGTTTCCACCCCTGTGTCTCTAGGCACTCTACTAGAGGGGGAAGATCCAGCTTCCTTCTCAGGACTGGCAGGTGAATCTTCTATATCATTATTCACGTCACAATATTCAGGGTTGGTGCAATTCTCAACTTCATGATTTTGGCAAGAATTTTCCCCCTCTACCTCGCAAACTTCTACCTTGTTGTCACAAGAATCATCATTTTTTACGCCACAAATATCATTAACTGCAGAAGATTCAAGTCCGCTCTGACTGTTACTATCTAAAGCAATTTCTGCGCCATCTTCAAAAAATTTGCTTCCTTCACCAGGGCCTAAGTGAAACCGAGGTGTGCTTAACGGGACATTCTCAGTATTCTGTTCCGAGTCCAAAACATGTGCTGTCAAGACATGACCGTCAACGCTAAATAAGACCACTTCCGATTCCGGTTCCCCTAAATTCTCGATATCTAAGTTTTCATAACGACAAGATCCATATTCCGACAACACAGTTGCTTTCTCAAGAGAAGGTTGGGGTTGGTGGTCGTCTTGAAATTCATAGTACCTCCATGCAGCATCAGATTCCGCTCTCTCGATTATGTTTAAATCACTAGTATCTGAATCTTGCAACTCAGCTATGGAACTCGAGATACTATGTTCCAGTCTATGTCTATAGACAGGTGCATTACTTGTTATATCAACACTACTACTCTCATCAAACACATCATCAGCGTTGTTGACACCCCTATCTTTCTCAATTATCTGACCAACCTCGCTATAGAAATAGGCTTCACCGGATTTATCAAGATACATATTGAAATCTGCTTCAACACCATTTACTTTAATAGAGACAACCTTAACAGCCCCTTTAAACACGCCCTGAAATTTCCCAAACCTGACGTACCAGGGCGTGGTACGGAACGTGCCATCGGGCTGTTGAACAACTATGACATCAACAGCTCCACCAAAGGGATGGAACGGAGTGGCAACAGAGTAAACACCTCGGGAAATCAGATTCCCAACTCTGCCCACCACATTCATTGTATAAAGCGACGATTATAAGCAAAATTCTCCTAAAACCAATCGGATCCTACGCACATTACCGTTTTCAATCAAACAAAACAAGAACAATCTTCAAAAAATAATAATATCAAGAAAATATTGAATCCTATCTATGATCTTTAACGTCCAATCTTGCGGTAAAACCAAAGAAAAAGAACAACAACTGAAATACGTAGAATCACGAAAACAGGAAATTATGAATTGTATAGCTCAAACCTGAAAATGATGACGATAATGAATTGTTCTCTAGGTCTTTTCAATCTTTTTTTTTTCTTGAGATAATTCTGAATTTTGGGTTCTAAATTAGCCTGATCTAGTAAGGTTTTCTAAGTATTTGTGTGGTGTTTATGGAGAAGATTATAGAACTTGGGTTGCATGTTTACTTTCCTTTTTTTTAGTGGATGATGGACAATATTCAGATTAGGAGATTTAAACCAAAAAAGGAATATGCTTAATAAATCACCCAACTACTAAATTAATAGGATAAAAGATACTATATATTCAATCCAAATAAGATAGTAAAATTTCCAAGGACGCCAAACATAAGTTTGGCGCTTTTAAATTAAATGCATGGTGGTGAATCATACGATGGGTCCATTAAGACAAATTGGAAGTAATACAAATAAAAAAAAACTTTAAGAATTGTGGTTGTTTTATTGATTTCTGAGCTTGTTTTATTGAGCTAAGAAAAGCAACTTAGTTCTATTAGTTTTTTGTTGCATTTTTTCGTCTTTTTGTTTTTTTGGATGTTTTCTTTTTCTCGTCGGAATTAGTTATATCTTTTCAATTCCTGTTAAAGTATGGATGAGTTTTTATTTCTTTAAGACACATTATTATCTCGGAATAAAATATCAATTCAGGCAAAACAATGAAGAATGACAGAACAGCAGCAAATGTAACTGTCAACAAGTATGCAGGTCTAACATATGCAGAAACTTTTATAGTCAAGAAATAGAGTCCTGATTCTGTCTTTGATCCTGAGAGCATCACTGGAAAACAAGATCACATATCGATTCAATATGAAAAAAAGTCCAAAACCAACTTAAAAGATTATCAAAGTTCACAATTATAAGGAAAATTACTCACGGTCTTCCAAAAAGAAATCTTCTTGTTCAATTCTTACAGTCTCTAAAACCTGAATCAGATTATAGATACTCGATTTGGGACTCTAGGCACATACTAATTGAATTTGATTTTAAATCATATTTATGCAAGATAGGGTCCAAATCAGTGTGGACTATTGGAAACACTGTGATGCGTCTCTTGAAATGGACTGAAAACTTCAATATAAATCAAGAAAGTTCAATAACGTCAGTCTGGATTAAGATTGAAAAGCTACTTGAATACTTATACAATGAAAGTATCGTCAAATCAAGGATGTTGGGTAAAAATCAGCTACATAAACATTCCACAATATTGCATTAATTGCCTACACCTAGGTCACAACATTCAGTAATGTAAGAAAAATCAGGTCACCATTGATGAGTCCGGATTTTCTCACCACCCACTGTAGAAACCGGACACGGGAAATTCGGACAAAAGCCACCCACTGAACTATCTGAATTGGACAAAAGTACTAAAAACTAATCACCTTTTGACTAAGCTAATTGCTAATGTGCTTAATAAACTAATGAGTTTTTGAACTCGATACGGTTTCATAAGTTTGACCCGAAAGCCCATGTGGCCCAAAATTAAGGGTATAAATACCCAACCACTTTCATTAATGAGGGTAATGAACATTTAATACAACCAGACAGCTCAAATCTCTCACTACAAACCACTTAAACATTAAATACCTTTGAAACACCACAAAACACCTGACCAACTTACCCTTAGTCGAAAATAATCCACATCAAATTGACGACCACAATGGGAGGAGAAGGTGCCTGAATTTAGCATTTGAAACCATCAAGAAAAACCAGTTCGGATGAATCCGGACGAGCAGGCAGTACCACCAACTTTGGCAGAAGTGGTGGGAGAAAATGATGAATACACGATTGAAGAGCGAGATAGATTGAAAGCTGAGATAGAAGCCTTGATGGCTGCTAAAAGGGTGGAGATGGGCTTAAAAGAAAAATCAAAAGTGTCAGCCGTTCATCACACTGACAATCCAAGGGAGCATGACCCATCAGCAAAGACCTATGTAAGTACTCAAAAGACTCATGTTAGCTCAAAGAAGTCTCACCGGTCTAAACCGGTGGAGAGCTCAGATTCAGAATCTTCTAGTAGCTTCTTGAACGAAAATGGATTTGAGGATTGCCTGTCATCCAGCAGCGATGAAGGCCGTTCTAAAAAAAAGCAGAAGTTGATCAAAAAGTATTCAAGAAAGATGGACAGGCATGGAAGGTTGAAAAGGCATCTAGGAAAATGGTCATCTCATGGCCATAGCCATGGCCGGAGACATGTAGACCGACTGTTGATGGATCCTTTCGCCTTTCATGATCCATGTATTTTTCCAACTCCCAATGAAGATACTGTTTTTAGTCGTGGCCGGAATTGGAGACAATTTCCATTGTCTTCCAAGATATTGTCCACAAATCTTCCTAAGAGTTTTGACAGCACAAATATGGAAAAATACGATGGGAGTAAAGATCTAGATAATCATCTGGAGCAATTCAAAAACTTTATGATGAATTTTGACGATGATGATAAGTTGCTTTGTAGAGCGTTCTCCCAGTCTTTTACGGGGAGTGCTCTGAAGTGGTACAATAGTCTGCCACAGGGCTGCATCAGAAATTTTGATACTTTTTTGGGTGGCCTTTCGGAGGCAGCTCGTTGGAAGTAAGGAAGTGAAGGGAAATTGAGACACTATAATCCATTGTGCCCAAAAACCAAATGAATCATTGAAAAATATATAAATCTCTTTATGAACACCAAGAATGGATTAGCTGATTGCTTTGAACAAGTAGCAATAACTTCTCTAAGGAAAGGTTTGAACCCTGGTAATTTGGTTGATTCAGTAACCATAAAAAAAGCCATGATGTGGGGTGGTTTACGGAATCAAATGGGGAAACAAATCAATATAGATGAAACAAAGAAGACCATGTTGCATAGGTAGGTGAGATCGGCCCCAGCTGCACCAAACCAGAACCAGAATCAGTCCGGGTACAAGGCTAAGGAAGCCGGACAGGGTCCCAGCAGGGCCAAGGCTCAATCCCACCCAGCACCAGCTCAGAGCCAACAATCCAGAAATAAGCGAGGGCCTTGGTTTCAACCAGAGTGGTTTACTGAGTTGAAAGAAAATGTGGCAACCATTTATGACAAAATAAAAGACGAAGTACATTTCAGGAAGCCAGTTGCGCTTCAATCTCCCAGGGAAAGTCGTAATAATTGTTTCTGCCAATATCATCATGATATTGGTCATAATACAGAAGATTGCATCGCTTTGAAACAAGAGTTGCAAAATTTGATTGAAAGAGGAAATTTGGGTGCTTATGTTAAAAGAAGAAGTGGAAATATGCATGATAATGCTCACCAGACTGGCCTGACAAACAACGCAGAGACATCGGCTCCGGATGGGGCCATGGTGATATTTGAAAGATTCGATGTGGATTCAGAGTATTTGGATCTTGATCCAACCCGAAATAAGGTGGGCGTTATCACAGAACACGGCAAGACGGTGTTCAAGCTCATCAGCTTTTTTGAGTCACTTACCATATTTAGGGGGACACCATGACTGCACCGACTGCTTCTTCGAGGAAGAGGCATGTTCATACCCTGGCTACTCAACTGGAAGGAGGCATAACTTCCTATCAATCGCAAATTCCTTTTCTCTTCATTGTTTTTTATGAAGATGATTTGAGGGACATAGTTGGTCCCCATGAAGATGCTATGGTGATAGGAGCATCCATTGGGGGCAATGACATTAGACGAATTTTGGTGGACACCGGCAGTTCAGCCAATATCCTCTTTTTAACTTCCTATAAACAAATAAAGAATCCAGCAGTTATTTAGCGTTCGAACATGTCAATTGTGGGTTTCACTGGAAGCTCAGCGGACGTGATCGGGGAGTTTGAGGAGGAGGTTTTGTTGGGAAAGGGCCCTTTTAAGAAGATGGTCAGAGTACTTTTCATTGTGGTGGATTTTCCCCACATGCTATAATGCCATTTTGGGAAGATCTTGGCTCTCCAGGATGCATGTTGTGGCTTCAACAGTCCCCAAATGTTTAAAATACATTGTGCAAGGACAAGCGGGAGTTTTCCAAAACAGTCAAAAGATAGCAAGTGAGTGTTATGCAACAGCATTGGCCCCTCGAACTTTGGGGGCAGTTCGAATCAGTGAGGATTAGCAGTTGGAGAGGCCCTCTGGGGGAGAGGGTGAAATTGATGACCCCAGAGAGACCCCTAGTGTTTTAATACCAATTGAAGAGGTTGAAACTCACTCTCTGGCTAAAGGAAGAAACATCAAGATCGGATCTAAGATAACATCAGAACTGGAGAGTAAAATGCTATCTTTTTTAATAGACCATCAGCATGTTTTTTCTTGGTGCAATGTTGATGTAACCGGAGTGCCAGCAGATATTATATCACACCAACTATCCATCTGAAGAGATATAGCACCTGTTTTACAAAAGATGAGAGCTTTTTTTAAGGAGAAGGTTGATGTCATAGTTCAAGAGGTTGACCGGCTTACTAAGATGAGGCACATAAAGGAATCCCAGTACCCTTTATGGACAGCCAATCCGGTATTAGTAAAAAAGAAAAATGGGAAGTGGCGAATGTGCATTGACTTTACAGACCTTAATAAGGCTTTCTCAAAAGACCTATATCCGGTCCCTCGGATCGATCAGTTAGTGGACTCCACATCTGGGAACAAGTTGTTGTCCTTTATGGATGCCTTCTTCGGGTATAATCAGATTCAAGTGGATCCGAAGGATCAAGAACACACTACTTTTGTTACTGATAAGGGCCTTCATTGTTATAAGGTGATGTCTTTTGGGTTAAAGAATGTTGAGGCTACTTATTAGAGGTTGGTGAACAAAGCTTTCGCTAATCAGATTGGAAGAAACATGGAAGTCTACATTGATGACATGATGGTAAAAAGTATGGAAGAAGAGCTACACTTGGCAGATCTACAAGAAACTTTTGCCAACCTGGTAAAAGTAAATTTAAAATTGAATCCAGATAAGTGTGTTTTCGGAGTGCAGTCCGGGAAGTTTTTGGGGTATGTGATAAGTGAGAAAGGGATACAGCCTAATCTAGACCAGCTTAGTGCTTTATTGCAGATAGAGCCTCCTCGGAATATTAATGAAGTACAAAGATTGACATGGAGGTTAGCTGCTCTAAACCGTTTTATCTCAAGGTCTTCGGATAGGTGTGCCTCGTTTTTTCAAACTTTAAAAGGTGCAAAAGAATTTAACTGGTCTCCACAGTGCGACCAGGTTTTCGATGAAATTAAAAAACACTTATCCTCCTTTAAAACCTTGTTTAAACCTGTTGATAGAGAGACACTGTACATATATTTAGCAGTCTCTGATTGTGCCATAAGTACAGTGCTAGTAAGGGAGGTGGATAATTATCGTCATCCGGTGTATTACATCAGTAAAAGCTTGATAGATGCTGAAAAGAGGTATTTAAAACTTGAAAAATTAGCACTCACTTTAGTAATTGCTGCTAGGAAAATGAGACCATACTTTCAGTCTCATTCTATTATTGTCCGAACGTCTTTTCCCTTGAAAAACGTTCTTCAGAAGGCAGACGTATCAAGCAGAATGACCAGAAGGCAGACGTATCAGGCCCCTCGAACTGCAGTCAAGGCTTAGTCTGTTACTGATTTCCTAGTTGAATTTCATTCGGACAGAGACACTAAGCAAGCATCAGGTGAAAAGACTAAGATAATATGGGTTGTCCGGACTGATGGTGGATCAAGTACCATGGGTTGTGGTACTGGGATATGTTTAACCTCTCCGTATGGTGACAAAATGTACCAGGCTATATGTTTTGCTTCCAGGGCTTCTAATAATGAGTCTGAATATGAAGCTGCCATAGCCAGTTTGAAGTTAGCTCTAATTTGTGGAGCCAAAAGGGTCAGGTTAATGAACGATTCTCAGCTTCTTATCCATCATGCACAAGGACAATCTGAGGCAAAAAAAGAGCAGCTGATTAAATATTTGTTCATTCTTAAATAAGTGGCACTTAACTTTAAAGACATCACTTATAAGCACATACCCCGAACAGAAAATACGTTAGCAGACTCACTGGCCACCATAGCATATTCTGAGTCCTACCTATGGATTCACGTGCAAGAGTGTCCATCCATTCAACTCAATCAGAGCAAGGAGAGGGAGGAAAGTTTAAACATACAAGTGAGTCAACCTCAAGCTGGAGGTATCCTCTTTTTCAATATATCTCAGATGGCATCTTACCTCCAGAAAAAGCAGTAACAAGGAAATTAAAGTATAAGGCTCGTGGGTTTGTAATCCTAAAAGACGTTATTTACAAGAAGTCTTTTAGTAGACCTCTCTTGCGATGTTTGGGGATCGAAGAGTCCCAAATAGTGCTGTCTGAATTACATGATGGTGAGGGATCAACGTACTGTGGATTTAGAGCTTTAACTAGAAGAGTCTTGTTGGCCGGATACTACTGGCCCTCCATAATGAAAGATGCCAAGGAATTGGTGAAGAAGTGTGATCCATGCCAAAGATACGGTAATGAAATTCATATCCCAGCTATCCATTTTAGAGTCAATTTTTGAGCCAATACCTTTTGCTCGTTGAGGGCTGGATTTGGTGGGACCTCTACCTATGGCGTCCGGAGGGTGTAGAACTATAATTGTTGCCATTGATTATTTCTCGAAGTGGATAGAAGCAGCCCCATTTGCAGGAACTACTTCAAAAGATGTTATAAAATTTATCTTATCTAATATTTGTTGCAGATTTGGAGTTCCACAAAAGATAACCACGGACAATGGGCCACAATTCGATAATAAGGATATGGAGAGTTTTTGAGGCATTCGGCATTGCTTCTCTTCTCATTTCCACCCACAGGCGAATGGTCAGGTTGAAGTGGCGAACAAGACCATCATGTTCGGTCTTAAAACGAATTTAGAAGGGGCTGGTGGAAAGTGACCAAGTTATCTACAAGAAGTACTATGGGCCTACCGGACTACTCCTGGGGCTGCTACACAGGAATCCCCATTTGCCTTGGTATATGGTATGGATGAAATTACTTCTATAGAGGCAACTCTTCCTTCATTTAGAGTCCGTAATTTTTCCGAACAGGCTAATGAAGTGGCAATCAGAAGTCAACTCGACTTGATAGAAGAAAAAATAGTTAAGGCTCATCTCAGAGCCACACACTATCATGGTTTGATGAGAAGCAGGTTTGCTTCCAGAGTCAGAAGGAGGGATTTTCAACTAGGAGATAAAGTGTTGAGAAAATTCTTCTTACATACTAAGGAGAAGCAGTTCAGCAAGCTAGCTCCAACTTGGGAAGGACCCTATGTGGTCAGTGAAAAGCTTAAGCCAGGGACATACAGGCTTCAAGATAAAGATGGAAGGATCTTGAATCACCCCTGGAACATTGAACACATACGGTTGTATCTAGAATGAAAATTATGTAAATATTTACTTGTTTAAAGTCCATGTAAATATTAGGGGCGTACTATTTCCTACCCTGGTGGCGCGGGGAGGTTTTAATGAGGTGTCCGGGATTTTTAATGAAATTCGATGCCTTCTTGAAAAATTTGGAGTGTTACGATTGATAGCTTCTTTGAAACTTTTTAAAGTATCACTGATAGACCGGATTGATTTGGTAGAATGATGACCATTTAAACATTTGTCATCAGAGAATTTAAACACTCTCACATTACCACACAAGAATCTCCTTTTGCTTTATTCAATGGGATGGATGCAACAACAACAATAATAAAAACTACTCTTTCCTTTTTTAGAGTAAAATTGTTCCAAAGAGAATAATGAGACAACAGTAAGAGCTCAGTTAGACTTGATTGAAGAAAAAAGAGTCAAAGCTCACTTAAGAACGGTGCATTATCAAGCTCTAATAAAAATCAAGTATGCATCTAAAATTCATACAAGAGAATTTGAAGTGGGGATTAAAGTTTTGATAAAAGTACTTTTACACACCAAATATACGAAATTGGGACAGTTGGCACCGAATTAGGAAGGACCATATACTGTGAGTAAAAAGATTAAACATATAAGTATCGATTGGTTGATTAAGAAGATAGGTACCCGTGGAACATCGAAAACTTAAGGTTTTACATCAAGTAAATATGTAATGTAAATATTTAATTTGTTTATGTTCAATATAAATATTTAGGGCATACTCGTTCCTACCTTGTTGGCTCAGAGAGGTTTTAACGAGGTGTCTGAATCATTATTAATCTATTATCTTTTCCTTAAAATAATTTTTCTCATAAATATACTTATGTGTTATTTATGTACCTTCAAATGGCTTATGTATTAAATTTATGTGTCTTTCGAATGGATTACCTTTGAATGTCTTTTGTATTAAAGTTTTGTGAATTCTAATGAATTACCTACGAATGGCTTGTGTATTAAATTTACGTGTCTTCGAATGGATTACATTCCAATGGCTTGTGTATTAGATTAATATGCCTTCAAATGGCTTGTGTGTTAAATTTATGTTCCTTCGAATGGCTTATGATAAAAGTTGATTACTTTCAAATAAATTAGATCAAAGAATGGAAATAAAAAATTATAAGGAAATAAGATAAAACTGTTGAGTTAAAAACGACTACAAAATGTCTCACGAAACCCAAAGACTTGATGTAATCCAAATTAAAAATTCAAAAAGAGAAAGATAATTGCTTTTCTTCAAGAGGAGAATAAAAATCAGAAGGTTTCTTCTTTAAGGGACTGACCTCTTCGGACAAACGACCAGCCCTAGTTTTTTCCTCTTCAAGAGAAACCTTCTGATTTTTATTCTCCTCTTGAAGAGAAGCAATAGTATCTACGTGAGACCTCACTTGTCTCTCCAGCTCGACGATAGGCCTCACATAACTCAATATCATATATCCTAGTACGTTATTCTTATTTGCCTGTGGATTCTGGGAAATCTTTCCTAAATGCATCGAATTCAAACCCCCACATACCTTCCATTGGGTTGTCATCTCTGAATGTCTGCCTCTGAAGTGTGGGGAGCAGTGTAGAAGGAGGATTCGAAACTGAGACTGGTCAAAGTTCAACAGTAGGGATTGTAGGAGGATAATCTCTAAATGAAAGATAATCTCCGAACGGTTCGAGGTTTCTTCCTCTTTTTATTTCTGTTGGCATTGTCTTATTTGATCGTCTTGTGTGTCTTTTCTTTTTTATACACACGAAGATTTGTGGGTGCATCATTAGAGATACAAAGTTGGTCCGAGACGGCCCAAACTGGCCTGAAAATATAACAGGTTGGGGACGAATATATGAATTATGACCTGTAGGCTAGTCAGGCCGGGTTATAGATTTTTAATTTGTCCAACCCGACCCCACCCACAAATATAAACTATATAAAAAAATAAAAAATATATTAAAAATAATTTTAAATTTGGAAAATATAAATAAAAAAATAAATTTACTAATTACTAAAAGATTTGAAATATATTTATTAATTATATTATCTTCCCATAAACCTAATTTCATAAATTATAAATATATTTCTTCGAATCTTTAACTATACTTCCAATTCTATTTTCTAACTGATGTGGATCTCTTTTATCTTCTACTATTATATTCAGGTACGTTGATTTACTATTCTTCTAAATATTTAATTTGTGTTTATGATGATTTTTTTACATATTTGAGAATATAATCCTTAAATTATTTCACATAATAAATTTAACTAGGAGAGCATACTTGATATATATTTACCAAATATTTTATTATTTTAATAAATTTAACTACAACTGCATAGTCTGCATTTTATAAATATTTTATTATTTGAGTGTGATACATATTTTATTATTTTAGTATTTGATATTAGATTTTATATATTAAAAAGTCTATAAGATTTAATAATTTATATGAAATGGAAATAAACTTCAAGTTATAGTCTATCTTAAAAAAATAGAAAGATAATGTAAAAAATGATTAAATAAATTAAAAAATATACATATAAATCACTTTTAATTTAAATTATATATATCATAATCGGAAACTTATAATATATATATATATATATTGTGTTTTTTATTTTTGCTTATAATTTATATGTAAAATGACATAATTATTACATGCTTTCCAAGCAAATAAAGTTATAGTTTCTGAATTTTCACAAGCAAACAATATTAGTTTGGGCGAACAATTTACCAAATCTTGCGAGCCACCAATAGCCATAAATCAATAACTAATAGTCGTGGAAGATGATTGAACTTTTTATATACTAACAAGTGATCCTCCAATTCCAAATTTGATACTTAAAATTTGAATCCGTCGTATGGAAATATTTTAAGCAGAAAAGAGAAGTTGGATCTATAAAAGCACATTGCATTTATTTTTCACGTATATTTACGGTTGATAGTCGACCAGGGATAAATCATTTGCGTATACACATTGAAAAATGTCCAAAATGCACAAATATTGACATAAAAAAACAAAATCTTATTTGTTAACAAAGTCAAATATATGGGAAAAGAAGTTTCATTCCTCAAATTTTCTATCAAAACTTATTGTAAAAATATCTTACAAGGACGATTTTGATGCACGAGTATCTACTTTCGATAGTTAATCTTTTAGAATTTAGAATATTTATGTCTCATGTCAACCATTGTTTAAAATGGTATAAAAAATAAGATAAAAAGTAACTATATTGTAGACGTACGATCTTGAGAGGAAAAAACCGACAGGACTGATAAAAAACAATTATGGTAGAGTTTCTCGAACAAATGATATGTGGTCTTCGCCAAATAAAATGAGAGGTTTTATGGTCATAACCTCACATTACATAGATGATTTTTGGAATTTAAAAATTCATATTATCGGGTACCAATATTTAATATATTTTGTTGTTGTTCCTATTCATTTATGTTTATAATTGATTCTTGTATATTTTTCATTGTAATTTTTTATTTATAATATCATTTTTTTCTATTAATATCAAATAATGGCATGTCTTATAACGGTTTATTTATAAGTTTTACTGTTCTGTTCTAATTATTTTAGAGGTTTGCATATGTGTATTCTCCACATACAAAAGAAGTGCTTGCTAATGTATTTTTAGAGTGTTCTCTATAGTGGAATATTGATGGGAACATATCTATGTTACATTTGAAACATGTACTAAAAATTATGCGATCTTAAGATTGGATTTGAGTAAACTTCAATCTAATATACTTATGCTGTGTGGAGCTCTATTTCACATGCGTTGTACAACCCATATATTAAATTTAATTATGCAAGAATGTTTGCTTGTCATCGAAGAATGAATTGAACACGTTTGAGATAATGTATTGTTTGGGACAACATCAACCAAAATGAGATAAAAATTTGAAGAAATAGTACGCCAATTGGGTACCTAGTGTACAAAAGAGTTGGCTCTTGATTGTAAAACGTGTCGGAACTTTACATTTTATATGCTAGCTACAATTTTGGAATACAAATAGGTTTTTTTAGATTAAAACAACAAGATTCAACATATGATTGTAATCTAAGTGATAAATAATGAGAGTTAGCTCAAGATATATTTGAAAAGTTTAAGTTGTTTCACAATGTTACTGATTTATTTTCAGGTACTTCATATCCAACTGGTAATATTTATTTCAATAAAGTATGTGAAATTCAAATAGAATTAGGATAACGATTCACAACTACAAGTTCTTTAATGATTAAAAATATGGTTTATTGTATGTCTCAAAAATTTAGCAATTGTTGGAACATAATTAATGGAATAATATGTGTTGGTACTGTTTTGGATCCTAGATATACGATGGTTGCTATGTCATTTTATTTCTCTTAGATTGATGGTTTTGGGGCGAAACAAGAGATCAAAAGAATTAAAGATACGTGTTATGATTTTATTAAATAATATAATAATTATAATATTGGGCATGAATCTAGTGCTTCCAATACGTTGTCGGTCACTCAAAGTTCGACGTATAAAAAATATTTTCTAAATTTGATGAGTTTGTTAGTAGTAGGGAAAAAAAGGTTGTTTGAAGTGGAAAGATTGACTTAGAATTTTATCTAGAGGATGATGTAATACTTATATTCGACAATTTTTTATGTTTTATATTGATGGAAAGTAAATGGCCCAAAATATCCTATTTTACAAAAAATAACAAGAGATGTTCCATTTATTCTGATGTCAACGGTTGCTTTAGAATTTGGTTTTAGCACTAGCGGTCGATTACTAAGTCCACATCGTAGCAAACTTGCATCCAATACTGTTGATGAATTAATGTGCACCAAAAAATAGATTTGGAACGAAATCGAATGTATTTATTTATTTAAAATCTCGTTATTAATTTTTATATATATAAATTCACCATTAGTCTCTATTATTTAACCTTACATCATATTGTTTGTTAGGTTCATCACCGAAAGATGTGGCCCATTTGGAATCGACGTTTCAAAAGTTTTTTGATGATTTTGACAATGAAGATAAATATAAAAGCATTATGATAAGTGGTGGTGATGATTGATGATGCTAGTAGAACCTAAAAAACTTTCAAGAATCTTTTGTGTTTGTTTTGATATTTTATTTTGCACTATTGAAGATATATTTTATATCTTGTTTTATTAAATATTTATGTTTATTTTTTCCTAAATAATAGTTAATTATTTATTTATTTATATTTAATTTAGTTTAGTTTAAAAAATTATATCTTAAACCTTTCACTAGCCGAATCGGCTGACCCACGGAACTAAACGGGAGGAGGGAGAAATCAGGTTCGAATATATTAAACCTGTTGCAGGCCGGGAGAGTTCGGGTTCAACAAAAAAAAGGGTCCAACCGGATCAACCTGAACCCGGTCTGAACCGGGCCAATTGTTATCCCTATGCATCACCCTCTTCAACAATGGCAGAAATAGCAGCTAATAAGGAGGCATCAATCTCATATGGATGCTCTTTGATTCCAGTATCACCAACACCTTTAGATGAGTTTTGCTTTGTTCTTTTTCTTCTTCTTCTCCCCATGACTGGGGGATCGGTTTTTGGTCGAAAGATATACCATGCCATCTACAGCTTCAACTCTCTTTAAAATGACAATCAGTTGGGGAAGGATAGTGAATTTCTCCCATGTCAACTCACATTTGGGGTTAGTCCTCCAAAATAACTCTGAACTAAGTTGGTATGTGAAGCATTTATGGAAACTGTTAGACAACTTCTCCTCAACCTATTGATTTAGCTTCCTAAAAGTAACATTTGCATCTTCCAAATGATGCATGTAAGGCTTTGAAATAGTTGTTGGAAGAAAAGGTTATAAACAAGCTACAATATATATATATATATATATATAAGAAAAAATAGAAATTTGAGCTTGTATTCTTCCAAAACCTGGTAAAACAACTTGGATTCCCTTATGAGGTTATCTTCTTACCATTCTCCCACCAGCCACTGATGAAGAAAATTGCATCTTCCACAGTCTCTAGCAGATCATCTACCACATTGTATTCATTCCCCATGTTGAAATATGGGAGTTGTGAGACAGCCTCGTGATAGCAACGAGTTGCTACATTGGCATCATAATTTTGGATAGCCTAGAGGCCATGATGCATGACATCAAGGTAAAGCAGGCATTCAGAATAACTTGACGTATATATAATCGTACTAGGCTAAATTAGTTTACGATTACAGGGTCCAAGCAAAACTGAAGGCCCAAATTAAGTATATCATAATAGATAACTAGTTCTCTAGGACCATAACTCATTGGGGTCTCTCCAGGTGTAGGAAGTCTAACATTAAATTCGTCAGGCAACCCCCACCTTACACGAACAGCTTCTATTTCATTCTCATGAAAATAGATGTAAGAAGTTTTGCCTAAAGCCATAAGGTGTTTGACACAGATCTTTGCAAAATTATGCCCTATGCGTCTGAACAAGGATGAAACAAGTGTTTCAGATTCTGTTTAAAAAGCTTTACATTTGCCTTTTCCCCCTTTATTATCTACTTTACTTGAAGCTTTCTTTTTGTTTGGCTTCAAAGTCTCCCAATTTGACCCGATATCTAAATGGGGGAATCTTCATTGATAGTTTCCATGTTTACTTCCATGACCTTTAGAGTGGATCATGAAGGTTCAATATGTTGAGAGTATGTATTCTTCTCTTTATTTGGTTATTATAAGAGAGCTTGGTTTGATTAGGAGGGCTCATTCAGTTGGGTACAGGGTTTTCTTTCATGTTCGGATTTTGTATGGAAGGGTTATTGAAAGGTTTCTATTGATTTACTAACCATGTCTCCTCCGAGGAATTAGTTTTGCCATTTGATTTCGTGGTTAGTGTATGAGGAGTGTTTTCTTCGGAGTCGAAACCCATAGCTTTGAAAATTGAAGGAATTTGACGACTAGTAGCTCATTGAGATCGCTATGGCTTTGGTGAATAACTGTGAGAAGTGAAATATTGGGAAACCAAAAGGGTTAAGAAGGAATATTACGTCTACTGTAGGGATAGGCGCCCCATAATTCAATTTTCCGAGTTAGTATGACTGTGCCTACTGAGACCGGTAACCAAGCAGCAGCCCCAAGTTTTTTCTTTTTAGTTTGGATAAATTTAACCAACTGTCCTCAATTAATGTTCTTCTTGTTGTGAACATACAAACGTCGAAATGTTATCGAAGATAAGATTCATGGTAGTTGAAGCGGTGGAAGATAAGAAGATATGACCGGTGGTTAACTTAATATCAATATCGAAGAACAATTTATCTTTATAAAATGTATAATTTGTCTCTTTAAAAAAAATTAAAATGAGAAAATGATAGAAGACCTTATAAAGAAATGGTTGAAGACTCTTAAGTACCACACTAAGGAAGTAGAAATACTACCAACAACTATAATCCCTAGAGGAGTGGAAACCTTTTCAATTGCTTGGCTCTCCTCACCTATGATAAAACAAGTTTTTGGCTCTAATAAAATCATGACACATGCAATGAAGTATAAGTGGTTAAAACCATAAGTTTTGGGTAATAATCATCTTCGACTATTGCCATCGGGTTGGGTTTGAATATGTCCATCACCTGATTTAAAGATTACAACGATTCAGATATGTGTTAGTTATCCCTCCCAAAATACTTTTGAGAGGACTAAGAAGGCTAATTTATGGGTTATAAATATTTGGGGGTAATCGCTTTGATAAGGTCGGAAATTTTCGAGGGTTAATCATTACCTAAGGAAAATGCCACTTTTTTACTTTTTGAATTAGTTATTTGAGCACAAATTTATCCAATTACTTATTTATATATTATTTGTATTAAATACATCAAATGATAATGCTTAATGAGATTTTCGGTCTTTGGGCTTGACCCATAACAATGACCTGACCCATTCGATCCATTAACCCAAACTCAACCTATAAAGACTTTTGGAAATAGCCTTTATGAGGTGGACTTTATCTCTCTAAACATAAAATATAGCATCTCTATTATCTCTCTACTTCTCATCTTACATTTATTACACCTTCACCTTATTACCTTGTTAACCCTCTGAATAAGTTTAATATTTATCACATTGTACACACAACTTCACCAAAAATTTCATTGGTAGTCTCATCTGATCGTGTTCTCTTCACATATTTGACGAATTGCAGTAAATGGTTATCTTTTTTATTATTCCATTATATATCGAACAAATTACAAGTTTTATTAGTTATGTTATTTTGCAGTTGAATAAATATGATATACTTAAGTATATTTTATAGACAAATCAATGATGAAATATTCGGGACTTTGTATTTGGCGAGAGTTTGTAGTTGATGGAACTTTCTAGTTGGCGAAAAATTCTTATATTTAGTTGGTGGAAAATTTAATAGACACAATACTAACGGTACAGATTTTTTATACCGCAAGATCTTGAATAAATTGGCAGTATAAAATTTTCATATCACTAGCTTTTTATTATGCCAACGATATATGTGCCTTAGCACCGTCGTTATGTTTTAAAAAAGAAAAGAAAACCCTACTTTTTTGGTAAAAACCTGGATCATAGCAGTAGTTGTATAATTTTTTTTATACCGCTAGTGTTTTACTGTACTGAGGGTATGGAACTTTCATACTGACAATATTTTATTATACGGGCCAATAAGAGTTCCTTAACACCACTGATATAATACATGATAAAATAGGTAACCCTTACCATTTTTTGGAAAAAACCTGATTCATAATACTGGCGGTATAAAAAAAATATCGTTACTAGTGGTACTGAATTTTTGTACTGCCATTTTTTTTATTATATAAGAGTTACTAGTTCTGTAACACCGCCCATATGTTTCATGAAAAAATAAGGATAATTAGGCCACAACACTGGTGGTGTATAATTTTCATATCATCAACGCTTTAATGTATTGGCGGTATGGAATTCTTATACCATGATTTTTTATTATACTAATTGGTGAGAAAAAATTGACTAAACATATAACACTCGAACAAATTTGATAAATGAGAATTAACTGTAAAAATAGAAAGAACTTTGAAAATTTATGTGAAGAACATTTGTATTATTTTCGTGTAATAGATTACAAATTCTATATCTTTTTGTTGCTATTATTCTTTCTAACTTTCACTCACTTTACAAATGAAACATTAGCTTTTTATATAGTGGTCTTAATTTTAAGGGGTCTTAGGTTTTTTGTCTCCTCATTTGTGTAGCTTTTTTCTGGCCCTTCACATGATTTATCAAATGAAGGTACATCTTTGGGAGCTGCTTTATCATAAAATATCATACACAACTTTCGTACGTTGTCAGATATGGTTTTCTTAAACTTTAGCGATGCTTGGAGAAAGGAAGACTAACAGAGGCTAAGATCTGATTGGCTAATGATCATAGGGGTGCCGAATGCATGTTCGTTGTGAACTTAGCACACAGACCCAACAGTCGTTCCTTTCGGAGTGCACCAATGAGCCAGATGAAGCCTAACCAAGTTGGCCGGATGCAGGTCACTTAGAGCCAAGACACCAGGCTGGTCACTTAAGGCCAAGCAGCCACGTTGGTCACTCAAGGTCGAACATCCAGCACGCTCGTCTGTGCCGCACATTGAGGACGGGCGTTTTGGACTTGCACTTGAATTTCTAGCCAAGTCCCTTCCAATTGTGTGAGGTTTCACGGTCAAGTAATTTGGTCTTTTGTTCAGATAGTTTACCTTAGATTTATTTGTGTTTTATCAGTAACTCCCCCACTTAGTTTCTTGATGTCAAGCTAATGGGGTGTTCCCAGTCATGACCATATATTCTCTGTAATCTTATAGTGAAAGATGATTTTTTTTCTTGTCTAATCTTCTACTTAAAGATGAATTTTTGCTTCTCCATTTTCTTTATTTTTTTATATTATTATTTTAAGTTTTGTCACCACACGTCATTCTTTTTATACTTTTAAGAACTTCATAATTTTACTGTTTTATCATTTATTGTCATCGAGAGCACCACTCTCTAAATATTTACTTTTTATCTATGGAAGTTATGTCAAAAGAAGGTGATACGATAAGGGTTGACTCATGTATGGTAGACGATATTTTTAGCTTGAATTCTCTTGAGGCCCCCTCTGAAGATGAGCTAGATATTCACGATGATTATTATAGTTACGTCCCCATTAGTGAGGGCATCCCTTTGTCTTATGATAACTGGTATTAAGTTTAGATCTTTTGTGGTCTTCTTACTTCTACCTTTGATGCTGCTAAGGAGTCTAGGATTCACCACAAGAACGATATACCATATGATATAAATATTCAGATCTAACATCCTGACCAAACTTCACTTAACGTTTACCCTCATCAGACCGTCTTCTTTCATTCAAACTTTTGTTACAGACATCGATTCCCATTGGATCCATTGATACCGAAGTAATTGTCATGGGTTAACCTTGCATCAACCCAGCTTAACCCGAATGGATGGTGTCTCTTAATAGCCTTTTGAGTATAGAGGTGTTACCCATATGATCCCCTGTTTATCTCTATATGTTTTCTCAAGCAAAAAAACTATTTTATTCCATTATGAGAAATAGCCCGTGAGGATGAGGGGTTTGGCTCAACCCAACTAATTGGTCAACTTCCTCTAGTGGCCATGTTCCTTCCACATTTACCAAGGTTATTATGCATTGAAATGGGGGCTTTTAGCCTCGTGCTTATATATTTTTTACTTATTCATTAATGTCGTGTCCTTATTTTTTTTACAACTAAACGTGTTGAAGCTCTTCGTGAGAAATATTTCCATGCACGATTTCATCTCAATTTATTTACTCTTATTAGTAGTTATGGCTTTGACATCATGCTTTATCGTCTCAATTTCATAGATATTTGTCAACTTGTCAACTCCATTGAGTTCGGTGTTTGGAGTTTTCTACATTCCAAGTCGAGTCCTCAATGTCAAGTCAGGTGAAGAGCCACAACCTCATCCCGAAGTATTTATATTGACCGAGTGACTGTGGCTATCAATCATACTCATGTGGCTTCATCATCCTCCAAGTTTTTAAGTCCAAGCATAGTGGTTATAATAATATTTATGAGGTGCCCGAACATTACCATGGCATTGGGTTCAAGGGGCTTCCACCTTTTGACCAAAATTTTGCGTAGGCAGGTGGGTCTTATCTGCCACTTCCCCAAGCCTTTGATTTTGGTCCCCCGATTGATGCTCTTTACCAAATTTGGGAGAAGGGAAATTTATAGTGAGGAAAGGGGTTTAAGAAGGAAATGGCTATGTTGAAAAATCAAAAGGCCTCATGTGATTTTAGGTGGGTGAATGAGGATGTATCACTGGTTGTGGCTATCGTGGATGAGTATTTTTGCTACTCCCAAGGATGATTTTCGAGTGGGAGAAAGTTTGATTCTTAACGATTTCCCTTGATTATTGAACCTGAATTTGCGTGGTTTAAGAAAACCTTGGTTTTCCTTTAGAAGTCCAAGAAACCAACTCAATGGGCTAATGGAGATTCATGCAGATGAGTCTGAAATGCGATGTTTACACGATATTCAGCTTACTAAGAAGCAACAAGAGAAGGTGGTGCCTCATTTCATGGACATATTCCTCAAATGAGGTGAGGCTAAGGTCATCAAAGCAATGCACAAGCTTATCATGATATGAACTTTGAGTCCTACATTGAGTTTGTACTCTAATATCGTCTTTTCCCGGCATACCGCTTGTTTCCCCAACCAATACTTCTGAATTATCTAATAGTAATATTCACGTCACTTCTGATACCACGGCCTCTCACCCTGATGTCTTTTATTCCTAGTATGGTTCTTCTAGCCGACTTTCAGATTAGCGACTTACGCGGATCTTAAAGGGGTTTGATCTATCTCAAGTTCTTGACTTTAGTATAGAACATAAGAGAGTGCGTGTCAGGAAACATATGGATGACCTTGAAGCCCAAGTTATTGAAGTGTGCGAGACTAAAGTTGACGCTAGCTCTTCTTATTTTGTTCCTCCAAAGATGTCATCTCAAGGTAAAGGTAGAGAATGCAAGAATTTTGGGTTGAGATTAGTGAAGTCACAAGTACTTTTGGGGGTGTTTGATCGTGGAACATTGTTACTATTTGTTATTTTTATTTATTGTTTGCAAACTTGTTTCTTGTTATGCTATATTTGAATTTTAGGGCGTGTGTAGCCTTTTTTGTTGTAATGTGTGCATAATTGCCTTTTTGTAATATAAGTTTCACTTTTCTCTTTAATCAAACTATTTACCAATCTCTTGTTAGGAAGTGAAATATCCAGATATGTGTCATACCTAACTGAAGCATTTTGCTTATTTAGTATTTTTTTAAGGACTTTTTATGTCTTATAATTTCTAAAGAAAATATTTTTTTGGCAAAATGTGTTTTTGCACTTGTATATTGGTGAAACATATTATTTCTTGACCTATTTTTATATTTGTCAACAAACATAGATTTTTTTATATTTTAATTTATTCAAAATGATATCTTCCCTTCTACCTATTGTTTTTAGTATTTATAACTTGACAAAACATTTTTGTTTGACTATTTTTGTTTTTATTAATAGATATTATGCATTTTTGCACTTTAAGAAAGTTATTTTTGCTTTGATATTTTATTTTTAGCCTATTTTAGGTATATAAATAACAAGTGAGCCATATTTTAGCACTAAAAATATTTTATTAATGTCGGATGCCTCCTTAAACCTTTATCACGCCACCAAGAGAAGAAATAGTATATCATTATAGTTTAATAAATACGATTTACACGAATGTTATGTTATATTTTTGTCCCCGAGATTATCATAGAGTTTCAAATTCGCAATATTCCATGGGCTCTTAATTGGGTTTTCATTCTCATCCAATAACAAATACGTTCATGTCTGTATTTTTACTTCAACTGTAAACGATCCTTTCCATGTCGGGCCTAGTTTTCCAAAAAGCAATTCTTGTGTGTGTTGGGATATTCTTCTTACCACTTTAGATCCTCATTTCAAACTCAGTGAAGTTTGGTATTATATTTATCCTCATTAATTCCTTATAATTGTCTAAACAAAGGTGTGTTTTTACCCTTCTAGCTTCAACATGATTAATCTGTTCATTATTTGCATCGTCGTATGTTATGATCTTATGGGATGGCATGCATGTTTCTGCTAGCACTACAACCTTCATTCTATATACCATGGAAAATATTGTTTCTTGTGCGGCAATTCTAGATGTCGTTTGATATAACCATAACACTTCTTATAGAAAATATGGCTAAGTTCGTGCTTATCCTTCCAATATCTTTTTTATGCCCTCGATTATTGTTTTATTAGTCATTTCAACTTATCCGTTGGCTTGAGGATGTAAATGACGTATAATTTTGGAATTGTGTTCCATTATCAGTAGCGATAATGTGTTTTAGAACTTCTATTTTGGGGCATACCTAGTGGAGCACCTTTGCTAAGATAATTAGTTGTTATATTACCTAGGTGTGGAGGATAGCCCGATGGAGGCATAAATCTTGGTGGGGACATGAGTAATATCTCAACTAAAAAACAAAAAAAAACCAGTAAAAATAATATGACGAATAATGATAAAAAAGAATGAATACAAATTGACCACTTCTGAAATTATTTAGGCTATAAGGTCGATAATTTGGTCTAAAAGTATTCTTGTTAAGATTGGTCAAATTGTTAGAGAGAGAAAGTGTAAGGAATGTTTTAAAGATAGAAGGTGTCAAAAATTGAAGTCAAAAGTAATCATTGTACAATGTTCCAAGCGGAAATACACATATTTATAGGAGTGGTGAATCCCATGTAACACACATGTATTATCACATTGGATACTTCACTCTATCATTACACTAAGTACAAACATATATATTGCATATTGCATTAAAAACCCTCCAAGTTTCTATTTTGCTAAAACCTTCCATATACATTAATTATTCGTCATTTTATCATTTTAAACTAATATTTAGGATCAGATTAATTTCACCCTTATCACAAATAATAATGCAATTATATTTTTTTAAAATGTAAGAATTTAGTTTGTTGAAGATATATCGATTTTTTAATATAATTAGTACAACTAAGGTATAGTCAAATGCATATAAAATTATCAAAAATACTAATATAATACAATAAAAATAATTGTTATGTCTAATTAAAAATAAATAATATTTTTGGATTAATGATACATTTTTTATTTGAACTATTATGCAAAACATAATTTTGATTTTATTTTTGGATAGGTTATGGATAACCATTTCGATATAAATTAAATTACGGATAACCGCATCGATTTTGAAGTTTATCGAAATTCGCCTCCAACGTAAATTCTTCCGATAATACTCCTAAAAACATAATTTTTTATTTTTAACCTTCAAAACTTCATATCTTTCAAACTCTAACTTCAAAACACGTATATTTCTATTTTTCAAAAATGAACAAAATGAAACTCATGAGTGATACGTTTGGAAAATATTTTTTCCAATCCCAAACTCGCAACCGAAATTGTACTTAGTTTCGCAACTTAAGTAGTTTTTTGCAACCAGATTACACGTAATTCCGCAATTAAAAAACGTTTAAAAAATCACCATAAAAATGCACATATTTTGCAACCAAAGTTCGTTGGTTCACACTCAAGTAACATTTGTTTCTATAAAAAAAGTTTTATATTTTGTTCTTTCACATAATCATACTTAATTAACAACCAAAGTTATATTTCTGTAGCATATTTGCACGTAATTCCGTAACTGAACAATATGAATATTTTCATAACCAGATTATACGTAATTCCACAACTAAACAATATTTTTTTTAAATCACTACAAAACTACACATATTTTTACAAGTACAAAAAAGTTAATTGTTTCATACCTATTTACACTTATTTCAATAAAAAAAAGTTTGTATTTAGTTTTTCACACAATAAGACTTATTTAACAACCACAGTCTTATTTACGCAACGACTTTCTTTTTACTTTCACCACGCGTTTGCACGTATTTTCGTAACTAAACAACGCTGTTTTTTTTCAAACTAAATTACACGTAACCAATTACACGTATTTTCGCAATTAAACAAAAAAAACTGTTTTTTCGCAACCAATTTACACATAATTTTGCAACTAAAAAAATTATAAAATATATTTCATGAATCTAGTTTTATTCGTCTTAAAAAATAAATACCAACAGTATTTTCGGATATTTTTTGGAACTATGTCTTGAAAATATAAAATTAAAAAAAAACATAAAAATAAGAAAGAGAAAAACGGTTGGACATAGTTCATACTAACATGTAGTTATCTGTATATAATACTTATTTAGCATTTTTGGTTATCCATACTTTATCAAGCCTTAAATTTTTATTGATAAATAAAGTTGATGTTGGACGGTTATTGGTAAATTATCTTTTATTTATCCTACAAAAATTATATGTCCGTTTTTTCTATAAAATTTAATTATTTAATATAATATTTTAAAATATAAAAAACGCATCTAATATGACTATCCACACAAAAAATTTATAAAAATATTTCTACCATACTTCTATTTTCTAACATTATGTATTTTAATTTAATTACTAATTGTTTTAGACTATTTTAAGCTAAAGTATCATAAAAATGATAAGTTCTTCTATTTATAAGGTCTCTCATAAATTAGATGAGTTCTCCCATTTTATTTTAAATTACCCTAAATTCAATAACTAAGTTCTTCCCTTTATATACTAAGTTTTCCAATTTTTTTAAAACATAAATTTATATTCTTTTTCATTCTTCAAGATCACAAAACTAAAAACTTAAGATTTATCACTTCATCTTCTTCAAGAACAAATACTTAATTTTATTCTTATGAAAAACTAGAAAACTACTCATCCTTTTTTCATTCTTGATTTATTCATGTTTACTTTTGAATTTATTTTTAGGTAGAATTAAAATAGGTAGGATGATATTTACTTGAAATTAGTTAAATGTATGGTTATAATTTATTTGGTAATAATTTTAGGGTTATAATGGATTTGATAACTATTTTGTTATCGATTTTGATAAAATTTTAAGGGTTTTTTGCGGTATTGTCTTCTCTGATGCACGATTGTTCTTGAGAACCGACGGTATAAAGATTTGTACCACCGGTCCCGTATTTTTCAAATGATCTGACCTTTGTCACAAAGGGTGCTCTTTGCAAAATAATATCATTATAGGTTATGGATTTTTTTATTCACTAAATAAGTAAATTTATTAGTATGTTACAAGTGAGACACGTAAAACAAGTAAATTTTAAAATATATTATGACTAATTAGTTACATTATTTAATTCACTCAGTAAGTATGATGAGAAAAATCCAAATAGAGGATGCTTCAAGACTCTATTTCTTGAATTCCTCCAGTATTTGGTTCTGATCTTGATCATTTCAAGCTTTTTCTTCGACCATCTCTTTGACCCTGGTGTCGGCCAGATTTTAACAGACACAACAATGGAAGAAGGTGAAATCCATTGACCATCGAATATATTAATCTCATCACAAAATTAGTCCCTTATGTTTTAGATAACAAAGTCTCAGCTTCAAGCCAAATACAACTAGATGCACAATTTTCTATCCTACCAAGAAACAAGATTAATAATCACTTAAGGAAATACAAATGACCAACCAATACCGATTTATGTTACTAACATCAGAATCAGTCCTATGTTTGAGCAAACATCCAAGCCACACCAATAACAAAAATCAAGGTTTTTCTAAGTTATCTTATTTTGAAATTACAAGGAACAAAACTTGTGAGTATATGCATGATAATGTAAGGATTGAACAAAATAAAGATCATGTGGTCATACATTTCACAACAAATGATAAATAAAATTTAATTCAAAACACAAAATATACAATGATCTGCAAATTTGCTACATGAAGACCTCCAATGAATCTGATATTCGATTCAGGTTCGTTGGTACCAAAATTGTATGGCCTACCCAATTTTTATAAATTATAACTTATGATTGTTTTTGTTTTGTCTTGGTAGATTACAATCACCCCTCACTAGTTGGTTTGCTACTTTTGTTCACATATTTGTTCGACTTGATCATTTTTTTCTTTTCGGTCTTTCGCTTATTTCTCTCATTTCGTTATTAGTCATATTCTTATCAATTTTCTATCGTATTTTATTTTTTCACGATTCTTAATGACACTTCTCGAGACGTGACCTCCATATATGTGTAAAAACTATTTTATTTAATACAATTACCAACTAAATAAAGAGGTCTCGCTTTGTTGTGAATTTAGAAGTTAATCTAAAGAATTTTGAGGATTAAATCAGGAAATAGTCCATCGAGTTTTTTCATTTAGTCCATCGAATTTAAAATCACCGGTGAGGGTCTTCGAATTTGGAAAAATCCATAAATTTAGTCCCTTACTTACAAAATTTATAAATTTAGTCATTCCCCTTAGCAAAATCTATAAATTAGTATATGGTGATGGCCTTTTTTCTTGGATTCCTAGACTAAATTTATAAATTTTACAAATTCGATAAACTAAATTTATAGATTTTGTGAAGTCGATGAACTAAATTTATATATACAAGTCAAAGACTAAATTTATAGATTAACCTAAATTCAAAGACCCACACTGATAATTTTGAAGTCGATGGACTAAATGAAAACAAATAGAATAGTTGATTGACTATTTCCTTATTTAATCCCAATTTCAACGATTATATTAAACATTAGGGGCTATGCTAAATTGAGACCCATTTTTTTAAACGATTCCTCACTATAATAATACCTCTTTTCTTTATAATGAGAACTAAATATTTACGATAATGTCATTGATATAGATACCTCATATTTACACATTTCATCCATTTTCTCTTTCCCAAACTGTAAATTTCTCAAATTTTGATTTTAAAAAAAATCAGATTTTTCGAATCCAAGTTTACATTCACGTTAAGATATGTTTTCTCTACATATGGTATAATTTTATTTTATTTTATATAGATAATTTAGCGATATTTCGAGTTTAAGGTTAGTTAGAAAAATCAAATTTTCTTATCTTTGTAATTGTTGTTTCGAATTGTAGTTAGGTTTATATCCTTTGTTTTGGTATGTTATTCGCATGATCTGGTTTAAATTTGGAGGATTTTGGATGAGTGGGTATAGTTACTGGTGTTATTTCGCGATCTTTGAGCACCATGGTAGCCAAATTCGCACGCTCCGGGTATGTGATTTGGCCAAAATCTCACGTTCCAGGTTCCTGGTTCATCCATTCTAGCGCGCGACACATGCATTTTTTTCGACTGACCATAAAAAAATTTCAAAATTTAACTCTATTTGTGTTTTGAGATTGTCCGTCAAAAATTCTTTTTTAAATACAAAATCATCCAATCGTTATACAAATTATCCAAATCCATATTATAGGATGTATTTATGTTTTTTTTTAGTTTTAGATTATTTAGAACTAGATTGGTCAAAGAAGAATTGTTAAAATTAAGTGGCTTCGCTATTTTTTTTTTCTATATTGATAGGCAAAAGAAAAAGTTTGCAAACGTTAGATATATTATTGCATAGTACTTTCAAAAGAAAAGCATTTGGTTCACACTACTCATCACCTTCCTTCACATTAAACGATACCGTACTCACCAACCAAACGATCTAGATCTAAATCACACTACTCGTCTCACCACCAAACACCATAACCATCGTTCACCAAACACCATAACCATCGACACTGGAATAACTAACTACAAACCACCACAACCGCCAACGGACCACCGCTACAAACAAAAAATGACTCGACCGCCGGTCCTACTCTCTCTTCTCATACTCTTCACGTCTCTCGTCTCCCGTTCCATGGCGGAGATCAAGTCCTTACAAATCGTCGACGACTCTCGTCCCATGATCCTCTTCGAGAGATTCGGGTTCACCGCCTCGGGTCACGTCACCGTGGCCGTCTCCTCAGTCGCGGTCTCTTCCTCGGAAGCTGACCCGAACCCGGACCCGTCACGCCTTGGATTTTTCCTGCTATCGGAAGAGTCTCTCCTCCAGGTGGTCATCGAGATCCAAACAAACCCTAATTTCTGTGTCCTTGATTCCCACTACGTCTTTCGTCTATTCACTTTAGGTGAGATATCTCCTCCTCCTTTATCGCGTTTTAACCACTCATACCCCGTCACTTCCCCGAACGAGTACTCGCTGTTCTTCGCGAATTGCGCGCCGGAGACTCATGTCTCCATGTCGGTTCGAACAGAGATTTATAACTACGACCCGAGTGGATCCAAGGATTTTCTCCCCGCCGGGTTGACACAGTTGCCGGCAATGTATTTCCTCTTTAGCTTATGTTATGTTGTGTTTTTGGGGGTATGGGCTTATAGTTGCTGGACCAACAGACGCGATGCTCACCGGATTCATATTCTCATGGCGGCTCTGCTTCTCATGAAGGCATTGAACCTTATCTGCGCAGCTGAGGATAAGCACTACGTTAAGGTTACCGGTACACCACATGGGTGGGATATATTGTTCTATATGTTCCAGTTCATTAGGGTTGTGCTGCTTTTCACCGTGATTGTTTTGATTGGTACGGGTTGGTCGTTTTTGAAGCCATTCTTGCAGGAGAAAGAGAAGAAAGTATTGATGATTGTGATTCCTCTTCAGGTTTTAGCTAATTTAGCTTCCATTGTGATCGGAGAAACAGGACCCTTTATTAAGGATTGGGTTACTTGGAACCAGGTGTTTCTTTTGGTTGATGTGATCTGTTGTTGCGCCATCATTTTTCCTATTGTGTGGTCGATTCGATCTTTAAAGGAAACCTCAAAAACAGATGGGAAAGCTGCCAGAAACTTGGCTAAGTTGACTTTGTTTAAGCAATTTTACATTGTGGTAATTGGGTACTTATATTTTACGAGAATCGTGGTCTTCGCTCTCAAGACGATTGCTGCTTATAAGTATCAGTGGGTGAGCAATGCTGCCGAGGAGAGTGCGAGTTTGTTGTTTTATTTGGTGATGTTTTATATGTTTAAGCCAGAGGAGAAAAATGAGTATTTGGCTCTTGATGAGGAAGAAGAGGAAGCTGCAGAGATGGCTCTTAGGAATGATGAGTTCGATCTTTGAGACGAGTAATCTGCCATATTTGTGAGTGATCCTCATCCTCTTTACTGGAGATTTAAGCTGTTGCTATAGATCAATACCATTTTTTGTTGTTATATCCTTTTCATTATTATTGGCCAAATTATCTGCGAACTCAGTTAATGGCTCATGTTCTTCTGTGCTTGCCCCTTACACGCTCGCCTTGTTATAAAACTGAAATTCAAATAGATTATATATCTCTTGTCCATTGATTTCGTTGGTCTATGCCGTGGATTATACGACAGTTTTTCATTTCTAATGAGGTGCTATGAGCTATGGTTTAGGTAAGATTATGTCACAATTCTGTACAAATATAATTGGTTCTACTTGAAATTTCATTATATAGTTACATAGATTATGACACAAGCAACCTCCTCCGTCAATATTCCGTACTTGTAGGTTTTTAAAAGTAAACTAACTAACTGATAGAGAGAAAAGGTTACTGTAAAATACTAATACATAGAGAGCCCAGACCAATCCTAGATAATGCCGCCAAAGTTAAAGAAAAGACGAAGTACCAAAGCACCCATATTATTTTGTTATATATATGTTCTCGATTTGTTTTGTGTTTCGGTATGGTGGCGTAACAGAATATAGGTTATTACCAGTACTAAACTAAGCCGGAACCATGTACATGAGGACTATGTATTTGTTCATTAAGACTATAAAATAAACATTGCATTACTAGCTTTTCTGTTTCGGCAGCAGTTACCATCTAATCTGAGTTTATACCCTTCTGGAAGTGGAAAACTATGTACTGATGCATCTTCTTTTGAAATTGAAGTCCACTCCCTAGTTCATCCATATGTAAAGAGTCCAATTCTTGATATGTAATAGAGTAATTTTAAGTACTTTTTATGTATGGCTTTGGTTTATATGTCTATTATCTTTTATGAGACAATCCGTTGGTTGTTTTAGGCGGTAATCGTCTCAACAATTTTTTGGGAAAAAAGTTATCTGTTGCATTTTGCGGCATAGTTCGAGACTGAAGGAATTATTTCAATCATCTCAAGACCAGCAAAACGAAAGAAAAACAGCAACGAGTCGAAAATATATAATTTTAGAACATTTTGTTTAGCTATTCGCTGTCATAAATCAGCTATATTGAATAACTGAACCACTTGGTATTGTTGGGTGGTGTTCTAAATAGGAAAAGCAAATGGTGACATGGGGGGAACTGGTAGGAAAGTACATGAAAAAAGTCATAGTCCATGGAAGATACAACTTCCATAACAAATATCTAAACATTTTGGAAAAGGTTTTTAACATCTTTATCTACCATCTATACTAATTTTGCCAAGTAACGAAGACGTGCGGCAACAGAATTAGGAGATGTTGGCTCACCCTCCTAGTTATTTATACACTAATGAAAAACCTTTTCTAAAATCTACTCAGGCACGCAGACGACCTTATTTGCCTATAATTATTATATATTATACATATATAATTTAGATGATAAATTAAATGGTAATAGTAATACATTGAATTTCTAATACTGATTTTTTTTAAGATAATACTAGATTTCACGATTCCACCGAAAGTTTTTATGCTATCAAAACTGGCAGCTCTCTTTTTAAAATTTAGTAACATTCTTAAATAATATAGCGCACCTGATGTTGGCTGTACATATGTTAATCTACCTATATATTTATCTTTTTTTTTTTATTAATTTTTAAGTTTTATCATGAGCGTCCTGATAAACATGGTCCGGATAAACATTATGGGAAATTCTGCATATGATAGTGTATGAACTTTTTTATATTGTTTATTTGAATCAAACCATCTCGTTAACATTGAATTTTCAATACATCGCTTGTTAACAAGTGATTGAGGAGTTACATTAGAATCAAATATATTATTTTGTTGTAAAGAAAAATGAACAGGTAATCTTCTAATAGAATGGTGCCTCGAATGTATGTGAGACAACGATATTCTCCGAACAGATTTATACGGGCATAAATATCGACAATTAAGATGCGCAAGGATTCCATTAGTTTTGTTTTCTTCGAAAACGGCTCGAGCTCTATCTGATCTGTTGTTAATATATTTGAAAATACACTTAATAATGATAGATTGACAACATGATTCAATGTTAATATGAGTTTTATATCGTATAAAAAAATTCTTTATCATAAGGTACAACAAATCTATTATCAATTTGTATTTCATTTTTATTAATGTAATTCGGTGGGTTATCACGACATCTAAGTGACACGACTATTTGTTTCCATGACTGTTTATGTTTTAAATTATTTTGGAAAGTTTTTTTGTACATTTACCATTTTCCATGCATGGAGAAAATGTATTTTAAATTCAATCATAAATTGATTTATCAGCTCATATGCAATTGGATCAATTTCATTATTTAGAATTTCTGCTTAAATTATGGAGTCGATATTTTTTTGGAAGACTACATGTATTATTTGAGTCTAACCAAACTAACAAATAACAATGAAGAAGACCTCTTTTTTGGAATTCAATTGTATAAACATCTGTAAATATAGAAATAGACATGATATGAGTTACATAAATAATTATATTTTAAATATATTAAACTATAGATAATAAAATAGCGTACTTGCTACAACTGCTCCAAAAGGTTTTCCTGATTTTATGTAGGATATCTCCAAAAGGTTTTCCTGATTTTATGTAGGATATCTCCAAAAGGTTTTCCTGATTTTATGTAGGATATCATATTATCGAGTTTCATTTTAAATAATCTTGTGACAATATCGGGTCTACCTTCATCTTTATAACCAGGATTTATCGAGAGCTCTTTTATAATTTTTGGCCATTTTGTATTGCATGTAAACGTGATGAACAAATCTTGGTTACCAAAATGTCAGCAAATTGTCATTGCGTCTTGATAATTATTTATCATATACCTAACACGACACTTCCGGTGTAGGAAGAAAATTATCCCTTTTATAATATCATTACCATATATTTCCCTTTTTGATATTGCATCGTGTATTCCTTTATAAATCTCAGCCCTACAAGTTTTTTATGTTTTTTTAATAAAATTTAATCGATCTGCTTTGCGTATACATCTATTAAATATTGTTGGAGCAATCTACCACCTTTTTAAAAAGAAACATCATTCAATTTTCTATCTTAAATTTGATATGAACAGAAATTGCTCATTGATATTTTTCGTTTCATTTCAAATGAGGCTTATAACCGTCTTCATCATGAGGAAAAATAAGTGGATATTGCAATGACATAAATTTAGGATGTAATTTCGTGATTCTTTGTAAACAATTTGATTTATGCTGTATTATAATTTCTCTTTCAGAATCAAACTCTCTGATATCTCCAACTATCAAACCACCAATTTCAGACCAAGAAGGTTAGTCATATTGTTTATTGTCTGTTACTTTACGGCTTAATAATTTCATTTTTAATGAAACCACTAAATTTTCATTAACTCGATCTTTAATACTGTGGAATTTTTGAATAAGTTATTCGTTTTATCAAGCATTTTTATAGGATCGTCAACAATTTCACGTTCAAGAGAATTTTAAGAATTCATAACATTGAGCCGATGCTTACCTCATTTTGAGCATCATAAATATATAACTGAACAAATTTTGGACATTCTCCACCTCGTAATATTAACGATCCCATTAAATGATGAATTTGACTCTTAAAAAATCAGTATTAGAAATTAAATGTATTACTATTACCATTTAATTTATCATCTAAATTATATATGTATTAACGATCCCATCGAAGAGAATGCAAACAAACGATATGCTCTTATATTTTTTCGGAATTTGTTATTACTCTCATTATTATTTGGATTTAATAAATTATTAAAAAAAATAGGAGTAGACTTTGATAATTTAGTTTTACTTTACAACCTAAACAAAATATTTCAAACTGATATCTATTCATATTTAATTTGCGTTTAATAGATTTATTAAGCGAAAATAAAGCACCACAATATTTACATTCAATATTTTTTCTCCAAAATCAATATAACATTTTTCTTATCCAGATTAAAAAACATAATTAAAAAGATAAAAATTAAACATATTTAAATAAATATTTATAAAATATATATAATATTTTCAAACATAGAAATCAAATAGACTAAAATATTTACTTTTTCATTTTATGTTTTTCTAATAAATTTTTTATGTCTATTATCACTACGATTAACTTTGGAAGGTCTTTTATTTTGGAAGACAAAATCATCTTCATCAATATTTAGACTATCACCCATCTTAAAAGACTGAACAATCTCCATAACAATATCACGCTTACTTACTCTTTTATACACGTGGATAATGCAAATATATCTGCAGCAAACAATAAAAAATATAATATTCGTAAAATATTCAGTTTACTTGAAAAAAACAACAAAGAACAACAACAATCTACGAATAAAATAATATCATACTTTAAATAAACTGAATTTATATAATTATAGTAATATGTCCAAATTTATATAATTAGAGTAATATATCAAAATTTATATGATTAGAGTAATATATTAAAATTTATATGACCAGACCTATCTAGTAACTAAATAGTATAATTATAAAAAAATGTAATATGATTTCTTATTCATAGGAAATATATCTATATATCTTTGCATAAAGCTACTAACCACATAAAAAAGGTTATGGCTAGATATAAGATATATTTGAGGTATAAATTGGATTATATCTAATCGAAAAAAATATTGAATTTTGTTTATTTTGTTATTGATAATTGGTAAATTTTGGTTGATATTTTATAGTTGTTTGATTATTATTGTTTGATAGGATATAAATTGTATCTTTAAATTTGACAATTGGAAGAAGGAGAAGAAAAGTTGCTTAATTCTATTTGGAGTTTATTTATTTATTTTAAGATATATATTTTGTAGGAAAGATAATTGTAATAAATTTAATTGGTATGTTTTAAATTGAATATCTTAAATTGTAAACTGTAAAATTGATGAAACATGAAAAATTATCAAATATACTAATGAAAAACTTATAATGATTAATACAGGATTATAGACGATAAAAACTTTAATATTGAATAAGTTTAACTGGTTATCTATGCATGCTTGATTATTTATTTTAGGGTTGATAAAAGTTACATGTTCGCATTTGTTTTTCTATATATACAATTTTTTAATAAAATTAAAATTAATTATATATTAGTTTAAGTGTGAATTTTTATAAGTATTTAATTCTTACCAAATAAGAAAATAGTTTTAAATAATTAAGTAAAAAGAATATTTACTAAATTATTTATTATTTTTGAGTGACTTTTATTTTATATTTATCTAGAATATATTTTATAAATATATTTTATAATATACAAATATGTCCTAAGTTATAAATCGTAATATAAAGTTAAAAATAATACAATATATTATCATATTTTTTATTTATTATTTTCTATTTATTTTTTATATCAGAATTTGTGTATGCATAAAATATACATAACATAAATTTAAAAAAAAATACATGATTTGCCCAAATTTTCTTTTATATGTCAGTATAAAACATCAAACCACATTTAATTATATGTTTTTTTTTATAAAGTTTATTAAAAAATTATCTGTATTGACAAATTAAAATTATACGACACTGATCCACAAAGTGAATCGTTCTTATATTTTATTAGATTATATTTTTGTGAACTATTTGTTATTTGGTAATTTAATTACCTGATATAAAACAATATATATTTTTATATTACGATTTATATCTAAATTAATTAAGTTTTTTTTTTATATTAATATTATAGAATAGTATATCTAATTACATGATTTCAATCTAAAATAAATAAAATAACGTATATATTATTTTTTAAAATAAATATATAAAAAAACACTTACAAAAATTATGATGTGAATTTTCAAAAGATTGAACAAAGCTTAAATAAAAACTTATAAGATCCACTTGTAATCCTATTATCTAATTTATTTATTTTTATTTAGCTTAATAAGGAAGAAAAACTGACACGTGCCAAGAAGAAATAATTCATTTCAATGACAACATTAAATTTTATAAAAAACATTATATTAAAAAAATTATAAAATACAAGTATCACATATGATAAAAAATTAAAAGAAATATATAAAAAAAATCATTAAAAAATTGTATATATAATTTAAAATAATGATAAATGAATAAACTTTTCAATGTAAAATAAATTTTGAAAAATGTGTCACCAAATAAAAAAATTAAATAAATCATGTAATTAGATATAATGGTATTTTTATGTTTTAAGGTTATTGAGATGTATAGGAAAGATTTTAAAAAATATGGATAATATTATAGTAATAATTTTATATAGTAAGTGAAGATATTTTAAATAAAACAAAATAAATTTTTTATCACATTTTTTAAAATGAAAATACACGAGAGGGGGTGAGAAAAAAGTTTTTCTCACATTCCTAAAATTGACACTCCTTCAAAACCTTCTGATTTCCGTCCTATAGCGCTTTGTAATGTTAGCTACAAGATCATATCCAAGATCTTAGCTAACCATATTAAGGATTCTCTTCCTTACCTGATTGATAACTCCCAATCGGCTTTTGTCAAGGGGAGAAATATTTCTGATAATATCCTTCTCTCCCAAGAACTCTTGAAGGGTTATCACTCCAATGCTAGGGTAAAAAAATCGCTCTCAAAATTGACTTAATGAAAGCTTTTGACAATGTCAAATGGCATCTCATCCTAGACATTCTTGTCGCCATGCATTTCCCTGTTAAAATGATCACCTGGATCATCACTTGTATTTCTTCTCCTTCCTACTCCATAAATATTAATGGAGATCCTCATGGCAATTTTAAAGGTCGAAAAGGCCTCAGGCAAGGAGACCCTCTTTCCTCTTTCTCTTTGTCCTAGTTATGCAGGTTCTCTCCAGCATCCTTAAGGAGAAAAGTAAAAATAGTAACTTTCGTTTTCATTGGAAATGTCAAACACTCAAAATCATCAATCTATGTTTTGCTGATGATCTTATGATTTTTTGCCATGAAGATGTGAACTCTCTTTAGCTCATTAAAGATGGACTCGATGAGTTTTATACTCTCTCTGGTCTAAAAGTAAACCCCTCCAAAAGCCACATCTTCTTTTCTGGTATTGTTGAACCTCTTCGTATAGAGCTCAGCAATATTCTGAATTTCCTAGAAGGATCCCTTCCTGTTAAATATTTGGGGGTTCCCCTAATCACTAGTCGTCTTACTCATTCAGATTGTCGTCCTCTCATCCATAAAATTACTTCTAGAATTGAATCGTGGACCACAAAGCATCTCTCTTATGCTGGTAGGCTTCAACTCATTAAGTCTGTTCTTTTCGTCGGTCAGGTCTACTAGTCGTCCATTTTCATCCTCCCCTCGAGGATTTTAAATGAACTGACTCAATACCTTCGCCGTTTTCTTTGGTTTGGATCGGCTATGAAAATCCATGGTGCTAAAGTAGCTTGGAACACAGTAACTTTGCCCACTGTGGAGGGCGGCCTTGGGTTCTAGACCTCAAAATCTGGAATCAGGCGGCTGTCCTCAAACACCTGTGGTCAATAGTAAGAAACAACTCTCAGTCCATTAGGAGTTGCTGGATAAAAGCTGAAAAAATAAAAAATAAAATCTTTTGGAACCTCCCAATGGGATCTTCTCCTTCTTGGATTTGGCGGAAAATTCTTTGCCTTCGTCCCTTGGCTTGTAATTTATGCAGGATAGCAATTGGAAATGGTGAGGGTACCTCATTCTGGTACGATGCTTGGCTCATCCCTTCGTCCCTAGCCTCCCATTATGGCGAAAGTATCATCAAGGATTCCAGACTTGGGAGAAATCTCAAGGTTGCGGATATAATTACCAATGGAAGCTGGAGGTGGCCGTCCAATATCAGAATTGCAACCCTCGAAGCCGGGCCTGTCTACAGGAGATCCAAATCCTCATATGCTCTCTCTCTCCCCCCAACATATCATCGGTTGATATCCCCTTCTGGAATGCTAAAGAAGGGTGTCCTAAATTCTCCATCAATAACACGTATCATGCTATCCGAGTCCCCCATCCTAAAGTAGGGTGGGCAGGGTTAGTTTGGAACAAATTCAATATTCCTCGACATTCTTTCATTCTCTGGCTCGCTATTTCGGGCAAGCTTGTCACCAAAGACAAGCTGCTCAGTTGGGATTACCACATCCCAGCACATTGTATGCTTTGCAACTCTGATAATGAAATTATCCCTCATCTAATCTATGATTGTACTTTCACTCAGAGCATTTGGGCAAACGCAAGTTCTAGATTAGGTTTCCCCATTCTCGCTTCTTGTTGGCAGTCTTGGGTTTGTGAAACGTCAAATTGGTCTCCATCTCGAAACCTCTCCATTTGACATTCATGCTTCGCCGCGGTAATCTACCACGTATGGAAGGAGAGGAACCAAAGAACCTTTGGTTCCCCTCCGGCCCCCGCCTCTTTGGTCTCCCACCGAATTTTCTCAGATCTTCGGTTTCGATTCCAAGGAACCAAGACTGGTTGGACTTACTAATATTATTATTGATAATCCTCCTTTGTTGCAGGGATCCTTTGTAGCATACAGTTAGTGACCTGACACTCCTTTGACGGATGCTGATTGCGGATGCTGATGCGGATGTCTAACTGATTGAGCTACTCACTGGTCTACTTGTCACGGACGAGACCTACCTTTTCTCACGTCTTGATCGATTAGTTTATGTTCTTTCCTATTATATCAAAAGACTACTTTAAGTCATTTGTAGAAGTAATTGGAGGGGAATGCCCCAGATCCTTGTATGAACCTTTAATTTTCAATTTTAATGCTTTTAACACAAAAAAAAAAGTTTTTCTATTTTAAACTGTGGCAGTGATGTCATATGAAAGTTTGTGCCGAGTTACTATTGTTTAGGATTAACATTACATTCTGATAACTTTCTCAAATATGTAACACGTAATACTCTCAAAATTCGACCGACTCATTTTTTATAATTAAACACAATAGTTCTTTTGATGTAACATGTGGTAGTGAAAACTCTCTTAGGTTGAACGGACTTACTTATAATAATTTAAAAATCCAAATTACATAAAATATAATAGGTAAAAGCAAAATCCAATTACCTAAAATCAATAAAAAAAACCATAAAAATCAAATTACATGAATATGATAAAAATAAAACTAAAATAAGACAACCTAAATAACAATACAAACTAAATCCGTATGATAATTAATAAAATAAAAGAGAAAACAAACTCTTTTGATTCAAAAGTAGTAGTGAATGTGAATATAAAAAATACAAATAAATCTAAAAGCTTATTAACGGATAAAGAAAATAACATATACATAATTATATACTTACCGATACTTATGGATTAACTTTTAGCAGTTAGTATGGTCTATTGAATAAATCAAAACTAATTACTAAAACTAATAAAAATATATATACTAAGTCCTATTTTAATTTAGTATATATATTAGAAAATATTCCTGCAGCCGGCAGTTTTATCTATATTTATATATAAAATTATAAAAATAAATTTATACATCTAAAATAAATATCAAGCAACAATGAAAACAATTGTTTTATAAAATATAAATAATAATAAACATAAAATAAAAATATTCTACAAAAATATTAAGAAGAAGTAAAAGGGAAATCCATTTAACATCTATGTTTCATTGGCTTCTCTAGGCATCCCAAATCAGTGGTATCCAAATTAGTGCTTTAAAGAATTGATTTGCCTTTCCAAATAATATATATTGACTATATTAAATTGCTTAATCACTAACAACAAAACCAAACCAAAAAATCAATAAAAAACACTACTGAGACAGCTTTTAATAAAGTTGTAATACACATTTTTTTTCCACAAATACAAATTCAAATTCAACTATTTCATTCTCTAGTTGCTTAACCTAGATTGTCAGTATTCAACGTCGTAGAAACATGATTCACTATCAAACTACATGACTATAAACCTCATTAAAAAAACGAAACTACCAAGCTCATCAATTTTTTTTCACAAAAAAACGCACCATAACTTTAAAGAGGCGACTTCTAATCGAAGAACACTAGGATTTCGTATGATGAGTAAGGTATTTGTGAAGCTCCCTATGATTCAATTCACAGACTTTACATTTTCAAATTAAAATAAAAAAACTCACAAAATCATAAGTATGCCTACAAAAATTCATACAATAAGATAATATCAGCTCAATATTCTTTTTTCACTTTTTATCGTTTTTACATGGATTTTGGTTAGTTTTGAACCCTTTGATTCTCTTTTTGTTTTTGAAAGATCTTTAATAAATTCATAAATTATATATAAAAGTGAAACGTAAACATAACTCAATTATTATTCTCTCGTAAAATAAGATGTGATGTATTTGTTTGTTTTTCATTTATTCTCTTTAAAAAATCAAAACAAAAACCTTCTCTTTTTCAATAATTTTAAAGTTTATTCAGAAAAAACAAAATTGTTCAAATAGTAGATTAATAGAAATAAAAAAAAACGTGTTCACGTAATGAAAAAGAAAAAGTCGCGATATATAATCCTGACTAACAAATTAGCGAAAAAAGGATTATATATTTTCATGACCATCAAGTTATGTAACAGGTAATATTTTTAAAATTCATATTGGAAATTATAATTAGAAAAATCTTTTGACATTACACTCCGATAACTTTGTTAAATATATAACACATAATACTTTTAAAATTCAACCTACTCATAATTAAACACAATACTTTTTTATGTAACATGTGGCAGTGAAAACTCTCTTAGATTGAACGACTCACTTATAATAATTCCAAAATTCAAATTACATAAATCCAATTACCTAAAATCAATAAAAACGATAAAAATCAAATTACATTTAATAAAAATAAAACTAAAATAAGATAACCCAAATAACAATAATAAAATAAAATAAAAAACAAATTCTTTTATATATACTAAGTCCTATTGATTTAGTCTGTATTGTTATTTGGGTTATATTATTTTAGTTTTATTTTGATCATATATATTTATGTAATTTGATTTTTATGGTTTTTTTATTGATTTTAGGTAATTGAATTTTGCTTTTTACCTATTACATTTTATGTAATTTGAATTTTGGAATTATTATAAATGAATCGGTTCAATATAAAATAGTCTTCACTGCCACCTGTTATATAAAAAGAAGTATTGTCTTTAATTATCAAACATGGTTGAATTTTGAGAGCATTACGTATTCCTGTTATATAAAAAATATTCCTATTATATAAAAAATTATGAATCGGTTGAATTTTGAGAGTATTACGTGTTACATATTTAGAAAGTTATCAGAGTGTAATATCAAAATATTTTTCTAATTATAATTTTCTATACTAAATAGAAAAAGTTAGGATATTCATATTAAAAAAATAGATACAATTTAAAAAAATACGTTATCAGATAAAATAATTAAATACATATAAAAATTTATGTATATTAAAAAAAATTGTATATAGAAAAATTGTAAACAATCATGAAAGAATAAAATTTTCAAAGTAAATAATTCTAAAAAATACGTTACCAAATAAATAATTTAATACATATAAAAAAATAACATTTAAAGTAATATAACATTAATAACAATATATTGAAATAAACGAAAAAAATAGATACAAAAATTGAGCTCCACATTTGATAGTGAAAAAACGATAAATCTAAATCAGAAAAAAAAAATCAAATATCGTGAAAAAAAGCAAAAAATTCAATATTAACATAGAAAAAATATTTACTAAAATAAAAAAGAAATTATAGAATGAATTACTTACCTTTCATAACCTTTGTTAAATTCTATTCCACATGAAATGAAAACCTGTTATAAAAAAGAAGAAATGATAGGTAAGTAAACAAAACATCCATAAAAAATAATAAAAAATAAATTATATAATTTACAAAGTATTAACCTAAAAAAATATAAACTAAATAAAAAATTTGTTAATAGGATGGAAGAAAAGAAATCTGTATTTGCAAAACTATAACTAGAGAGAGGTGAGAACACAAATTTAAAAATAAAAAGAGATAAATGCTAATAAGATGAAAGAAAACAAATCTGAATTTGCAAAACTATAAAGAAAGTTAAGCAATAACACAAACGTAAAAATAATAAAGAGACAAATAAAAAAACTACTGTTTAAATATATTATAACAACGAGTTATACGTGGTAGCATTTATTTGTGATAAGATTAAAAACGCCATGTGGCGCATAAAGAAGCTGTCACATGACAGGCTAAAAGAATATCACTTTGAACCATATAAACTTGTTAAGGCATCGAGTCTAATGGGCTTCAGACTTTTGAAACTTATTAGAACAATATCTAATATATATATAATAATAAGTAATGGCAATGGGCTTGAGATTTTTGAAACTTATTAGAACAAGATCTAATATATACAATAATAAGTAAGGACGGTTTCAGTTATTAATTTTGGGGATACCTCTCGCTCCAATGACACGGTTTCAGTTACTAATTTTGCTCCTTTAACTGCAACTATTTCGAGTTACATTGAGAAATGGGAACACATGAAACTTTTTTACGCGGGAAAACTTCAACTGATCACATCCGTGCTTCAAGGAGTAGAATGTTTTTGGTTCCACGCTTTTCCTTTGCATTCGGCGGTCCTTAATACCATCCACTCGCTCTGCCGGGGGTAGACCAGCTCGGATTGCATGGGACAAAATTTGTAAACCGAAGGAAGAAGGAGGTCTTGGACTTAAAGATATAAGAGTTTGGAATCGTGCTCTTCTTACCCGTTCGATATGGTTATTTCATTCGGGTTCCGAGTCTTTATGGGTGAAATGGGTGCACGAGTATTATCTTCGAGGACAAACTATCTGGGACTACCAAAGACGGGATAGAGACAGTCATCTCATTCGAAAGCTTCTTGATATTAGAGATTCTTTGATTCAGATATTTGGGGGCCGAGACCATGCGATTCGGGGTCTTGAAAGTTGTGTTTTGGATGGAAAGTTAATCACAAGCCGTGTCTATGAAGCCATGAGGACAAAGGGTGAACCGTGTCCGATGCTATCGAAGATATGGAAGAGATACATCCCACCGAAATACACTTTCACCGTTTGGCTTGCATTAAACCGTCATCTGGCCACAAAAGACACACTTCACTACATGGATTTGCCTAACATCAGTTGCCCCTTTTGTAGGCATTCTGATGAATCGAGTGCACATATTTTCTTTTTTTGCAGGTTAAGTGGAGAAATATGGGGTCGTATCAGAGCATGGTTGGGGATTACTCGCGCAATGACCACGCTTGACAGTGCACATAAATGGATTAGGAATGAGCACCGGGGCACATCCTACCGATCCCGCGCCATCAACCTTGCATTCCAAGCTACTGTTTTTGAGATTTGGCGTGCTCGAAACCGCCTTGTATTTGATGAAGAGATCGTGACTCAAGACACCATTTTCACTCGAATCACCCTTACGACTTTGAAGACTTTATTCCGCTTATATCCGCATTATCGACTTGCATGTTAGATTTCTTTTGGCTTATTGATGTACTCAGTTTTCCTGATTTTATTTGTAAAGTCCATTAGTAACTTGTACTCTACAGAGAGATCTTTGAACTCTCTGAACGATTGTAACCTTACATCATATATATACAAATCCACATTTACCTAAAAATAATAATAATAAGTATGGACAATAAAGTAAAACAGGGGTTACTCTTCATAAAACTCATGTTTTACTTTAGTATATATATAATGTGGATGTGAAAATATATAAAGTATGGGTAAATAATCATAAATAATAAAGAATTCCTAAAAACTAAAAAAAAAATACGATGTGGTGTTGTATTTTCATATTGTTCAGTATTTATAAAATTGTTATTCATAAAAAAGCTTTTTAAATTTTTAAAAAATTCATTTGTCCTTGTTTCCTAAAATTACTAAATTCAAGAATACTTAAAACCTAAACTTCCCAAAATTACTTTATGTTTTCAAATTTGTAAACTTTAAAAATCATAGCCTAAATGGAAGAATAACTTGTTTCTAAACATACTAACATTTACATGAAAAAGTATACGTCCTTTTATGATTTTATTCTTTTTAAAATATGATTATTTTTTTAAATCCAAAAAACGTTTTATTCCGTCATACGATGTCGTTCATGAGGTGTGCATCGCCATCGTCCTGACGAGAAATGTGTTTTTGCTAAATCTATGGTGAAGGCCATGATCTGAACGTCACAGGTGACGGATATGATGACATTCACGCCGTGATCTGACGGATTGATATGTATTGAATTTTTTGTATGCTTTTAGTATGGTCGGATAAATTTTTTGTTTTGATTTTAACTTATAAAGTATATGCATCCAATTAACCTAATTTTAAGTGTATTTTACTATTTTTTTATATAATTTAAACATTTATATAATTTTCATGGTTTATTTATCATTTAGTGATTTAATAAAAATATAATTTTTGTGCCAATTTTTTTTTTTACTTGAATAGTTTTGGTTTAGTTTTAATTTTATTTTATTTTAATTTTAGGTTTAAAAAATTAGAAAGAGAACACAGAAAAAAATTCAAAAAAAGATAATGATAATTTCAAGAAATAATTTATTCTATTAGTGTTTTTTGTGCGAGGATATAAATAAAAATAAAAAATTTACGGAATAATTTTTGGTTTTTTAATACTATTCCATCATAGAAAAAAAAAATCTTTTTTTTTATCAATGCAGTAAAAAATTCAAAAAAAAATTGGTTTGGTGAAATAGCCGAACCATTCCATCTTAAAAAAACAGGAAATAAAATAACTTCGACCCTTTTCTTAGCCACCCTATAAATAATCAAATGATCAATATTTGTCCCAACGGGATAGCCGAGATCGGTTGAGTATGGCATACTTGTGACCAAATGTTATAAATTCGAATCCCTAACAAACACGGCATTGGTTTGCGGGCTATCGCTTCCGAATAAAATAATGATCCATATTTAAAAAAATTCAGGTTTTAGAAGGCTCTTTTACTACATATGCAGAGTAGTTTAGCACTTATCCTGTATTAGTAAAATATATGAAATTTTCAAACACTTCAACTTCAATAAATTCTTCAACTCCTGTCACCTACCACACACCACAAAGATTAGATACATAAGATCACCAAACATATTGACCACGCTCTTCTTTTATTCTATATAGCCTTTAGTTTTTTGTATGAGTACTAAGTTGTGTACCACCTAAACACCACCTAAAACAAAAACATAGATCCATAATGTCTATATTCTTGAGTCCAAAAAAATCTCCACAGAAGCCAATCTCCGGGGATAACCTTCCCTTATTCCACATCAACAAAGATACAAATATGGAGCCAGAAAGATGTCCAAGACGGACAAAACCAACTGTTTCTTTGACGTTAGCCGAGCTTCTAATGCGTGTAGACGACGCCCATAGTGATGTGTCGGCTAACAACAGTCCTCTTTCAGTTCTCGAGTTAAACCAATCCAATTCGACTCAAGTACCGATCCCCTTTGTTCTATCGTTCAAAGATTTAACCTACAGCGTTAAAATTCGTCCAAAATTTAAACTACCATTTTTTGGAAAATGTTTGAATTCTAGCTCTGAAAGCGCGAACACCAAGACTTTATTAAACGGCATATCTGGTGAAGCCAATGAAGGCGAGATCATGGCTGTTCTTGGTGCTAGTGGCTCTGGGAAATCAACTTTGATCGACGCTCTTGCTAATAGGATAGCAAAAGAGAGCTTAAAAGGATTGGTAACATTAAACGGAGAAAGCTTAGAGTCAGGTCTATTGAAAGTGATATCTGCTTATGTAATGCAAGATGATCTACTTTTTCCAATGCTTACGGTCGAAGAAACTTTAATGTTTTCAGCTGAATTCAGACTTCCTCGTTCGCTTTCGACCAAGAAAAAGAAAGCCAGAGTTCAAGCTTTGATCGACCAATTAGGTTTGTCGCATATTATTTCTATTCTACAATATGAATTATGTTCCCTTATTGATACAGCCTGCAGGTCTTTCTTATGCTATATATAGAAATGTCCGTACGTCTATTTTCATAGCCATAACAATATTTATTTCTCTTTAATGTTCTAACAAGGTTTAAGAAACGCGGCTAAAACTGTGATTGGAGATGAAGGACACAGAGGTGTTTCCGGTGGCGAAAGAAGAAGGGTTTCGATTGGAATTGACATAATTCATGACCCCATCATTCTGTTTCTGGACGAACCAACTTCTGGCCTTGACTCGACGAGCGCGTTTATGGTCGTTAAAGTGTTACAAAGAATTGCGCAAAGTGGAAGTATTGTTATAATGTCGATTCACCAACCGAGTTATAGGATTTTAGGGTTACTCGATCGGGTAATCTTTTTATCTCGAGGACAAACTGTTTATAGTGGCTTGCCATCCACGCTTCCTACTTTTTTTTCTCGGTTTGGTAAACCCATCCCTGAAAATGAGAATAAGACTGAGTTTGCTCTTGATTTAATTCGTGAGCTCGAGCAAACTCCTGATGGGACCAGAGGACTAATCGAGTTTAACAAACAATGGCAAGCTTCTCAAAATCCAAGAATCGGTAACAACTCGACTCGTAAACTAAATCTTTCGCTTAAAGATGCCATTCGAGCTAGCATTGCGAGAGGGAAACTAGTCCCGGGAGCTGCAAATCCTACGAATCTAACATCCTCGTTTCAAACGTTCGCAAACCCGATTCTGATCGAAATGATGGTAATATTATAGTAATTATCATGTCAATTCGATTTTTTGGCCATAAATAATTTTGTTTTCTCTTCTTCCATCCTCTTTAAATCATCAACAGGTTATAGCCAAAAGATCACTCATAAACTCAAAAAGAATGCCAGAACTCTTCACAATCCGCCTCGGCGCAGTCCTCATCACTGGAATAATCCTCGCGACAATGTTCTGGAAACTCGACGACTCACCAAAAGGCGTCCAAGAACGACTCGGCTTCTTTGCCTTTGCAATGTCAACCACATTCTACACGTGTGCTGAAGCCCTACCAATTTTTCTCCAAGAAAGATACATCTTCATGAGAGAAACAGCTTACAACGCCTACCGTAGATCATCCTACGTCCTTTCCCACTCGATCATATCCATCCCTTCTCTCGTATTCCTTTCCCTTTCCTTTGCGTCTGTCACTTTTTGGTCCGTCAACTTATCCAACGGCCTATCCGGTTTCCTCTTCTATTTCCTCACTATCCTAGCTTCCTTCTGGGCTGGAAACTCCTTTGTAACTTTCCTTTCGGGTGTGGTCTCGCACGTTATGATCGGATTCACAATCGTTGTCGCGATACTTTCTTACTTCCTTCTCTTTAGTGGATTCTTTATTGCGCGCGATCGGATCCCTCTTTATTGGATATGGTTTCATTATATTTCTCTTGTGAAATATCCTTATGAAGCTGTTTTACAAAACGAGTTTGGTGATCCGGCAAAATGTTTTGTGAGGGGTGTTCAGATGTTTGATACGACACCATTAGGGGATGCTTCGGAGGCGGTGAAGCTGAATATGTTACGGGGGTTGAGTGCAACATTAGGGGTTAACATTACCGGGGAGACTTGTGTGACGACTGGTGTTGATATACTTGTGAAGCAAGGTATCACTGATTTGAGTAAATGGAATTGCTTGTGGATCACGGTTGCTTGGGGGTTTCTGTTTAGGGTTTTGTTTTATTTTGCTTTGTTGTTAGGAAGCAAGAACAAGAGGAGGTAGTTGTGGAATTTGACTTCAAATTTCTTGTAATTTACTGTTATGTAACAAGATTATAAACATATCTTATGGTAACTGAATTAAAATTACATCTGTACAATTCTGTTTTATTTTCTTATTTCGAATTCCATCTGGCTGTGATAGGTTAGTTTTTTATTTTACCGGTGAGATTTTTAATTATCCATCTATACATGAAAGCGCCATTTAATATCAGACTGCCTCACACAAAGATGTTCTATGATTATGTTAATAAAAAGAGAAGGAAGAATACTATCGGGAGATGAAAGAAAATGACGTTTGGATCTATAACTCTGAAGATATTGGAAGATTCGCAGAGAATTAGTTTCAATGTCTTATGATAACAGTTTAGAAGAGCTTAATTGTATGCAGGACGAAATTTTACAAGCTATCCCTAGTTTGATTAATGATTCTGAGAATGAGTCATTAATATAACATACTGACGAAGTGAAACTTTGGGGCATCATAAACTCTATGAATACTGCTAGTGCCCCTGGAATTGACGGGTACAATATTCCTTTCTATAAAGCTTGTTGGAACATTATAAAGTTTGATCTCATAACATCTCTTAATGCTTATCTTTCGGGGCAAAAGATTCCAAACGACATATTTGCTACTGGTCTTTGCATGATCCCTAAAACTGTGAACCCAACTTACTGGAACAACTTTCGTCCCATCAGCCTTTGTACTATGACTAATAGAATTCTTTCTAAGTTGATCAATCGTAGGCTGACCAGTATTTTACCTAAGATCATCTCCAGTTCTCAAGGTGCCTTTGTTAGGAATCATTTTATCCATGACAACATTTTAGTTGCCAAAAAGATGGCTTACCATCTGAATAGAAAACCAAATAAAAGGAATATCATGGTTAAATCAGATATGTCAAAGGCCTTTGACATGATGGTCTTTCCATTTATTCTTAAGGTCTTAACTTTATTTGGATTCTCTAATCAGTTTACTAAGCTAATTGGGAATACGATTAAAGAGATTAAAATCTCCATGCTAATCAATGGTAAATCCCATGGCTACTTTCAAACTTTAAGAGGCTCGAGACAAGGATACCCCTTGTCTCCAAGCCTCTTTATTATTTGTGAAGAAGTTTTGCTGAGGGGGTTGTATATGCTTTATAACTATAACAAAAGCATGAGTTTTGCTTCAAGATCTTCCTTTATAGTTTCCAGTATTGTTTTGCTGATGACATTTTAGTATTCACGAATTGTTTAAACTCTTCTATCAATACTCTAAGCTCTTTTCTAGACAGATATCAAAAGGTGTCGGGGCAGGTTATCAACAAGGACAATACTCAAATTATTACTTCTAACAAGCTTAATCAAAGCAGAATACAAGTGCTGGAGACCATGATTGGTTACAAGACTGAGCAGTTGCCTATAAGTTACCTAGGAATAAATCTCAGCTGTAATAATAAGACCGAGAACTTTTGCAAGCTTCTTGACAGCATCGATGGCAAAATATCTGATTGGGATAGTAAATTCATATCCTTTGGTGGAGGGCTTTCCTTCATTTAATCTATACTTATGTCTATACCGTACTACTAGATGCATAATACTTTTCTTGATGGTGGCATTATTAACAGACTTGAAAAAATCTTTAACAGGTTTCTTTAGAGATCTAAATACAATATTAAAAGTGTTCACTGGTCTTCTTGGTTAAAGTTGTGTAGACCTTTCGAAGAAAGAGGTCTAAATATCATAAGATTAACTGATATTCATAACACTCTTTCTCAGAAACTTTGGTTTCATTACAAGAAGCATGACAATTTCTGGTCTTACATGATGCACGATATCTATAATAAGGGAGTTCATCCTCTCAAAACTAATTTCTTTAAGCCTGGTTCCCTAACTTGGAAACGTTTGACTAACATTAAAAATGTTGCATAACCTAAAATTAGATGGTTTTTGGGAAGGGAAGATGTGTATTTTTGGATAGAGAATTGACATAACCAAACTCATATTATAGATTGCTGCAATGCTGATGCTAGTCTTTGGTTCTTAGATGCTAAAGTCAATTCCTTCTGGAAAGAAGATATATAGGACACTAATGCAATGAGAAGTTTCCTTGATGAAGATAGAATTACTCAAATCAGGCAGTACAGAGTGATCCTGACAAATAGGATAAGATTATCTGGACTATATCTCCTAATATGGATTCCAACACCAACATTACTTGTAACAACACTAGACAGAGATTCAACAAATCATCCTTATACAAGAAAATCTGGAATCAAATTGTTCCCAGGAAGTGTTCTTTCCTCCTTTGGAAGCTTATCAAAAACTTTCTGCCTATTGATTCCATTATTCAATCGAGACACACTAACCTAGCATCCAAATATGTATTCTGTGAAACTGTGAATCACTTATTAGTGGATTGCAATTTCGCGTGGAGCATTTGGAGCCATTTTGGTGGTCTATTTAATGTTAAAATTGAAAATTATATGGCATTTAACACATGTTGTTAAAGTTTGGTTCTGCTTCTCTAATCAGAAAGTCCATATCACCCATGTTCTTCCTCAAATAATCTGTTGGGTGATATGGAAAAACCGAAATGCTTTAAAATTTAACAAATCTACTGTCTCTTCTGCTTCTGCTATTAATCATGTCAATAAAATTATTAAAAGACTTGATTCTTCTAGTAAACTTACTTTGAAGCATTATACTAAAGCTACTGAAGCAGGTTACTCATTAGGATATATTTCAATTTATAACATGAAAAAGAATGAGACTTACTCAAAGTGGACTGCTTCTTCTGTCGAAAGACTGAAACTAAATGTAGATGTTGCTTGTGCTTTAAATGGGGAATCTGAGGATGGTAGGTTAATCAGAAACAACAATGGGGACATCATCAAAGGAATGGGACTTTTGGTAGATTAAATCTTGTAATGGAAGAATCTAGGTCATCGTTTGAAGGCTTGATGTTGTGCAGAGAGAACTGCTGGTATAAAGTCGACGTTGAAACTGACTGTCAAATGGTTATTGATATTCTGGCGAAGGGGAGAAACCCTTGGTATCTTCACTATGTTATCTCTATTTGTAGAAGATTTATTCACCCATCCATGACCATCAAAGTCATTTATTACTCTCAAAACAGAGTGTAGATTGGCTTGCAAAGTGGACAATGAATTGCAAGCATAAACTTGAGTATTCTCAGATTGATGCTCCAAATAATCTTCTTTCTATTGTCCTCCTCGAGATTTGGGGGCTTTGTTACATTAGTTCGCCATCAATTTAGCTTATTGGGGCTGTCTATTTCTTGGAGTATCTTAAATGGTGAAGAACAATTCCTGAGTTTGAGTTAGAAAGGTTGAAGGAGTCTCTGTTTCTGACTCAAACAGCTAGTTTCTTTTAAAATTTCTTAAGGATTTCAGTTATACCCTTATATTTTGAACAAGTTCGTAATTTGTTCTCTTCAAATAATAAAATCTTAATTTATGTTTATATATATATATATATATATATATATATATATATATATATATATATATATATCTCCTTCGATTAAATATTTATATATATATATATATATATATATATATATTATTAAATCTATTATTGTTTTCTTTTATAATATATTTTTTTCATATTTGTCTCTTTTTTTTTCTTTTTTTACCTAAAGTCATCAATTTTGCGAATTTATGATACATTTTTAAAATTATTCTACATATTTTTTCATAACTGAAATTGGATTAGATTGTACGTTTTTGTTTTGGGTTCCTAAATTTCAACCAATTTTGTTGAAATTTTATTTTTAGTAATTCATTTGATATATTTAGGTTTTTTATTTTAATAATTTAATTTGTTATTATTAGTTTTTTAATTTTAGTCGATTTTGACTTTTTGTTGTAGTTTTGTGATTTGGAGTAGTTTTTAACTGATAGATGATTTTGTCGACAAAATAAAATGTAAATTATTAAATAATTAAATAAATCAAATAAAATATAAACGTATATTTTTATAAACAAAAAATTTCTTAATTTTTTATCACCCGAAATAAAAGATATAAATCTTTATTTATGATATAGAGCATCCTAGAAAATAACTTAAATAATGATGAATGACAAATTTTATAAGTGACATTCATCATTATATTATTTTATTTTATTTAATAATTATTAATTTACCCTTTAATAATTTAGAATAGTCTTGTAATCTTATCATAAATATTAAAGAAAAATAAATACTTTTTTTAAAGTAACTATCGTCTTTTTTTATCTTGATTTTCTTTACTGTCTTTACTTCATCCTTATTTAGATCTTATTTCTCATCTATCAAATACCTGACATGTTTTGTTTGATTTGTTCACTTTGCTTATTAAGATATCTTGTCCTTTTGGCTCGTCCAACTTGTTTCGTAGCATGACACATCCAGAATACTTCATATCAAATTGGTCGTCTAACTTGTTTCATAGTATGGCTCGTCTAACTTGTTTCATAGTATGGCTCGTCCAACATGATTCACATCAAATGATTCTACCAACTTGCTTCATAATATGGCTCATCCAACATGTTTCATATAAAGTAGCTCGTTGAGCTTATTTTGTTATATGACTTGTTCAATTTGTTTTATAGCATGGCTCGATCAATTTGCTTCATATAACTCGTCCAACTTGATTTATAGCATGGTTCATCTAACCTACTTTATGTACTTATCTAATTACTTTAATTGTTTTCATTATCAATAACATATAATATTCCTTTTACGAATCTTTATCTTCTAAATAAGAGTATAAACTCCCTGACAGGACATGTCTTTATAAGGGCTCCATAATTCTTGAATCAAATATATTTTATATGTTTAAAGACTACCAATATATTTTATATGAGGTAAAGTTCGTCAATTTTTATTAATCTATCTCTTAAGAAAATAAACTTTTACAAGAACCAACAACCTATACATATTCAATTTCTTGATATTAGATATCGTATTCAAATTGTTTGATGATATTGTAGATCAAACGACTAATAATAAATGATTAATTAATGTGACAACTAAGACCTTTTAGCTTCACAACTAGTTATTTAGGATAGGTTACTCATAAATAATTGATTTCATCATGATTGATCGGTGAAGATTTATTTCAACTTACTATATACAAAGAAGAGTAATGTAATAAATCTTTTTCCGTATTCGCTTCGAATTTCTCTATTTAAAACTCCATCTCTTTAAACGCACATTTCAAGAAAATGCACCATGTCTTGGTTTTATGATGATAAATTTTGTTTACTCAATTGTCAAATTCAATTCTAGTAATATATACTCCACATCCTCTTAGTATTTACTTATCGGTTATAGTAATATGGTGGATGAGAGAAAGTATGCATTAATAGAGTATATTCGTTAATGTAGTATGTTTTAACTTAGTCGAATTCATAAAATGACCAGGTAAGTGGTCAATTTTAAGAGTTATATAGTTGTTCAAGTAATTCATATAGTAATAGTCAAGAAACATTATTTATATAAACCCAAACCAATAGCCATGTTGTAAATCGTATATCGTGAACCAATGATAAGATATCGTTTACTAAACATATATTACTTATATATGAGGATGAAGTTCATTTTGTCCCACCTGAAACTAGTAACCATATTATTGTTTCATCGTCTAATAACCATCAACTAAATCCTCAATATAATATGTTCTCACCACCAATAATTTCCAAGATTTGTTCACTCGTCAATACTATTAATATCCTGAAAATAATGAAGAAAACTTGATAGCTTATAAGTTGAATACTCCTCATAATTTTATACTTATTGATGTTGATGAATTTTTATTTTTTCATAACATTTTAAAATAAAATGTTAGATTCTTAATACATCCTAAATTATTAGAATTATTTTATTATGAATATTCCATCACAGTTAACTTCAAATGGATGTAGGACTTTAAGTAGCTAAATATTAACTTTACTTTTCTTAAAAATCCAAAATACTATATGGTGTGGTTTATTTTAAGCTCAGGGTAAATTTTTCAAGTGTTTTGGAGTGTTTTAAGAGTATTAAATGTTTGGGTGTTTTGTAGAGAGAGATTTAAGCTGTCTGGTTGTATTAAATGTTCATTACCCTCATTAATGAAAGTAGTTGGGTATTTATACCCTTAATTATGGACCCATGGGCTTTCGGGTCAAGTTATGAAACCAGGTCAAGTTTAAGGACCCATTTACTTAATAAGTTGATTAGCACCTAGCTTAGTCAAAAGGTTTTTAGTTATTTAATACTTTTGTCCTGTCTGGATAGTTCAGTAGGCACTTATTGTCCGAATTTCCCTTATCCGGATTTTTTAGTGAGCAGTGGTAAATTCGTCCGGAATCATCAGTAGTCCTTTTTTAGGCTTCGTAAAAAATCTTTGGTAGGACTAAAAAAACTCACTTAGTTAGTAACGATATTTTCCGGCCCGTTCGTGTGTTTGGTTCGAGGTTTGTACGGACTAATTTCTTCTCAGAATTCTAAGAGTTTTTCTTTGGATCGTGGGACATGTGTCGCATCCTGATTTGACCTATTAGTCGTTTTTACCTAGATCGGCGCTCCCACTAAGCCTAAAAAGTAACCTCTGCATTTAATATTTCCTACGTCAGTGCCATCTTTAATCATTGCTCGAATCTTTTCATCTTCTCCTAGGTATCAGTTGTTTTTTTCCTTACTAATATATAAACCATTTTCTTTTACTGTTTCACTATCTTCATTACTCTACAAATCTTTTACAGAGCTTTCACCTTTTCTTTCAAAACCTTTCTTGGGTAGTTTTATGTTTACAACTAGAAACGCGTTTGTAAAAGGTGGTTGGTTGAATCTTTATGAATTAGAGAAGGCAAAGAAAGTTGAACGAGAAAGACGCATTGCTGTTGGTCTCCCAGTCTCTCAAGGCGACAAGTCTAATAAACCATCTCTAGAAGCTGATCAGGGATCATCTTATACCAGAAATCCAAAACCTAAACGTCTATTCAAACCCAATCTTTTGCCAATACCATCAGGCTCCTCTGTTCAGGAGTCCCAACCCTCTACTTTCCAAGAAAAAACAATATCAAGCGTTAGAAAACCCTCCCTATTCATAGCAATGGGATATGATATCGCAAAATCCCCAGAGAAAACCAATCCAAGCCGGACAACACGCTTGGTGAAAGCCCAAGCGACTAGTTCACAATCAAAGTCCTCCAAACCGTGGGCCTCTAAGTCTGCAACCAAAGATAAACCCTCCGGATCGAAGATTTCCATAAGAGCCCCTCGAAATAATCCCTCCGGATTAGAGGCATCCAAAGTAGTTTCTCAAGTAAAATCCTCCGGATTTGAGCCCCAACCGGACACCAGACCTCTAGAAGAAACTGTTTCTCAACCATCTTGACAGACCATTGAGCCAGAAGCTGACACTCTTCCATCCTCAACAACTGATAAACCTTCCACAATGATGGAAGATAGTGTCGAAGAGGCCCTTTTCGAAACTGAAGCCTCAAGGAAAACTGGGGATGATACCTCTGACAGAAAAGGAAAAGACAAAATGAAGGTTGGAATGGCTCATCCGGAGCTTCTAGAGTGCTTGGAGGGCAAGGTAGGACCTTGCTTCCAGAAGGTCAACGTGAAGTATTTGTTGTCCATACAGAACATCAACTACGTTTATACTCATACCGCCAAGCTGGGTTGGATCCAGACTAAGTGGGGAATCCCAGAATCAGTGAAGGTGAGGATATCAGTCACACCGGAGACTCTGATGGACTGCAAACTCAATGAAATTGTCATCTACACCGAGCTGTTCAACTGGGGCCTCAGATTCCCCTTAGACCCAGAGATCGCCAGGTATTTTCACTTGATTAAGCTTTGCCCAAGCTAGTTAATTCCAAACGCTTGGTATACCCTCCTTGCATGTATAATGGCATCGAGGTTTTCCGACATCCCTCTCCCTATGAATCAATTTGCCGATGTGGCCAGCCTATGCAAAAATCATCACATCCCATTCTATCACCATAACATGGGAGATAATTTCAAGGTGGTAGATGATTTGTTGGAATCGGAGAAGAACTAGAAAACTCAGTTCTTGTTCATCAGTGGGTCATGGGAGAATGTAAGAAAGATCAAAGCCCAGACTAACCCTAGCATGCTCACTAGTATGTGGAATAGCACAAGTAAGTCTTCATTCTTGTTTTTTTTTCTCTTTCTCACTTTTACAAATATTCCAGTCCTGACTCATTTCTTTCTTATCAGTATTACCGAAGGAGTACACCGGCTATTTGGAGGAGTGGTAGACCAGATGTTCCAAGTTGAACGCGTGGTCCCCAGAACGTTTGGGGAACGCTTTTCACAACTGTTTTACTTCTGGAAATTTGGTGAGATCCTATTTGTGGAATACCACAGGCCGAAGAGATCTCACCTGGGAAGAATTGAGCACAACACCTCCCCCAGTTGTCATCCCCAAGCGAACAGAGGAAAAATATGGCAAACTGGCCTTGCCCTTCAAAGCCAAAGCTCCTAGCAAGATGAAGGGAAAGGGAAAGAAAAAAAAAGGTTGCAGCAGAGACAGTTCAGGTTGCTTGAGGAGACCGCTCCGGGGAACCCAGAAAGGATTGATGCTACCTTGGTCAAGGTAGTTGAAGATGAAATTGTTAAGGAGGCAGGTGAATCACAAAATCTACCAAGCCCCCCTAAAAAGGACCGAAAGAGGGGAGCAATAAACGATGAGAGGATTGCTAAGAAGAAAAAGGTCACCTTAAGGGAAGAAGTAATCCTTCGCCCTTCGAAGCCTCTTCCTCCAGCAGACCCAATTGATCCCACCTTAGCAAAAACGATTCCCACCGGACTGCAATCCGGAGAAGGTACCGGAGGAGAAATTGATGGAGTAGATATCAGTGCCTTCCAAGACATTGATCTTTATTTTAATTATTCCGAAAAATATGACTTCGCTGACCCCTATCGTCCTTCAAGCTCTTCTAACATGGTGACTTACAATGAAAGTCCTATACTGTCTCTGGGGAGAACGATGTGGTGGCTCATTCTCTTTTGGGTCATATTCAACCAGTACTCAACTTGGAAAGGCAAGTGAAAAATTAGTCCGCCCTCATCAACACCCTTAACACAGACAAGGAGACTTTGTCAACTAACCTCCTCAACGCTAACCAGAGCATTGAGGCAATGAAGAAGAAACTTGAAGAGTTGAAGAGGGGCAAGGAAGAACCGTCAACCAAGCTGACCACTTCGGAGAAAGCTAACACAGATCTCCAAACTAAGATCTCCGGTTTGGAGAAAGATCTCTCCACTTTAAAGGAAGAAGTGAAGACCAAAGATGGTATCATTCAGACCTTGCTCGGTGAAAATACTTCTCTTGAAGAGGCTGTATCCAAGGCAACCAAGGAGCAGCATTGACAAATATACCGACGAGGTGATAGATTCATTGGAGAAAAGGTATGATGAAGTGAAGTCTGATATGGTACTGCTCTTTCATGAGAAGTTTCCAAAGAGGACGTTTGGTCCCTTGTGGCAATATGTAGAGTATGAAGACATTCCATTCCACATGATGGCAGATGGTGATAAAAAAAACTACTCTAGTGGAATTGATTCCACCACCGATGAAGAAGAAGAAATCAGGGAAAGTTCAAGTGTTGAGCTCAAAAGCCCTCAGAAATAAGGTGACACATGAACATCCGAAGGGAATAAGCCCTGAGGTTTAACTATCTTTTTTGTTTTCCTTATTTTGTGAACTATAAAAGTCCTTGGATGGCCAAGGACTTTTTGTAATCGTGTCCGGTTTGAGTCCGGTTAAGCCTTTCTCAAAACCTAAAGTCCTTGGATGGCCAAGGCATATTTTGTGTTCTAATATCTTTATCCAATTTGTATCCGGACATGCTTATCTTAATCAATTTTTGCTCTGTTTCATTCTTGCCTTCAATTTTAATGACTAATGTTTAAAGAGCCCTTATTGACTTTACAAAATTTTAAGATGAGAGTGTTTAAAATCTACGATGACATGTGTGTAATAGTCACCATTTAACCAGATTAATCCGATCTGTCAAAGACCCTTAGTATTAAATTGAAGAATTCAAAGGAATTGTAATCAAAGCACTCTGAATATTTTAAGAAGGCATCATATTTTATTGAAAAAACTAGACACCTCATTAAAACCTCCCCACGTCACCAGGGTAGGAAATAGTATGCCCCTAATATTTACATGGACTTTAAACAAGTAAATATTTACACGACTTTTATTCCAGATATAACCGCAGGTGTTCAATATTCCATGGGTGCTTTAGGATTCTTCCATCTTTGTCTTGAAGCCTATACGTCCCATGCTTAAGTTTTCCGGAGACCTCATAAGGGCCTTCCCAGTTCGGAGCTAGTTTGCCGAACTGCTTCTCCTTAGTATGCAAGAAAACCTTTCTTAATACTTTATCCCCTGACTGAAGATCCCTTCCCCTGATTTTGGAAGCAAATTTTCTTCTCATCAACCCTTGGTAATGAGTGGTTCTAAGATGAGCCTTAACTCATCTTTCTTATATTAAGTCCAACTGACTTCTAATTGCCAATTCATTGGCATGCTCGGAATAATTGTGTACTCTGTATGATGATAGAGTTACCTCTATAGGAGTAATTGCATCCATCCCATACACCAAGCCAAAATGAGATTCTTGTGTAGCAGCCCCGGGAGTAGTCCGGCATGCCCATAATACTTCTTGCAAATAGCTTGGCCACTTCCCTACAGTCCATTCTGAATTCTTTTTCAGACTGGACAAAATAGTCTTGTTTGCCACTTCAACTTGACCATTTGCTTGAGGGTAGAAAGGAGAAGAGAAACAATGCCGAATGCCCTTGGAGGCACATAAATTCTCTATGTCCTTGTTATCAAATTGTGACCCATTATCTGTTATCTTTTGTGGAACCCCAAATCTGCAACAAATGTTAGATAAGATAAATTTTATAACAACTTTTAAAGTAGTTCATGCCAGGGGGTTGCTTCTATCCACTTTGAGAAATAATCAATGGCTACAATAATAGTCATGCACCCTTCGGACTCCATTGGTAGAGGCCCAACTAAATCCAATCCTCAACGAGAAAAAGGCACTGGCTCAAAAATCGACTCCATAGGAACAACTGGGATATGAATTTCATGGCCATATCTTTGGCATGGGTCATATTTCTTCACCAATTCCTTGGCATCTGCCATTATGGATGACCAATAGCCTCCGGCCAAGTAGAAAAGGTTGATGCACTTACTGTAGAAAGTGTTAATATATGCGTTGATGTGCTTGAAAGTAAATCAGAAAAAGAGAAACAGAGGGTAGAGCTTCTGAAAATACATATGGCTCGATATAATTACTTTTGCTAGCACTAATTCATGTAAACCATACACTATCAAGAAAGGTGTCTTGCTTGTTGATGTGCGCAGGGTGGTACGATAAGCTTACAACACCTCGTTAAGTTTATCAGGAAACTTTGCTTTGAAGCCTTCTAACTTCTTTTTTTATGCCATTCAGTGTAGTGCGGTTGGTTACTTCAACTTTCCCGTTTTCTTGGGGATAGTATGAGGTAGATAAATGTTGTTTGATGCCATAGCGCTTACAAAAAGTTAAAATGACGAAGTTTTGGAATTGGGGGGCCATTGTTTATCGTAAGTATACATGTAATACTGAAACGGGCGAGAATTCGGTGGTGTACGAAGTCATATATTTCATGGGCTCTGGTATGGAAAGTGCTTTAAATTCAACCCACTTGGTAAATTAGTCCATGACAACCACTGAGAACGGACGCTTCCTTATTGTTATGGGCAATGGCCCAACTAAATCGATGCCCATTTATTGAAAGTGCAGAGAACTGGGATTAAAATTATAGGCTCGTTTGACAGGTGACCGATGCTGGAAAACTGTTTGTATGGGTGGAATTATTGTACTATACGCTTGACATCAGCAACCAACGCGGGCCAATAGTAACCCGCGAGAATGAATCGATGGATCATACTGCGGTGCCCATAGTGTGCTCCGGTATCCCTAGTATGCAAGTCGTGTAGAACTGTGTTAGCTTCATCTCGACTTAAACACCACAACAGAGATCGTGTAGCACTCTTGCGATTGGGGAAGTTATCTAATATACTATATTTGGCAGCACCCAGTTGTAAATCCCTAGTCGTCGCTCTATCCTTTGTGAGGGTACCATCATAGAGGTACAGATGGTATGGCTGACGCCAATCGATCATGGGTTTCACCGCGTAAAAACTTGAATTGGTTTTAAGGGTTATAGTGATGGGGGAAGCCTGTAGGAGGACGAACGGGTGATCTCCCAAGGCAGCTGCTTTAGCCAACGCATCAGCGATCGAGTCGTCAAAGCGGGGTAGTTGGTCATAGAAGACTGACTGCAATTTGAACTCACATTCTTTCATAGCGGTGAAGTAACTACGAATTCTTTCTTGCTTGGTGTCGTAGGTGCCCTTGGCCTAGTTGATAACTAATTGGGAGTCAAATCGAACACAGATGACCCGTGCTCCGCATATATGAGCTAACTTCATCCCTCATAGGACTGCTTTATATTCTGCAATGTAATTCGTGACCGGGAAACTGAAGCGGATGGCTTGATTAATTTCTTATCTTGTAGGTACTTTCATTACTATATCTGCTCCACACCTTGAGGTGCTCGAGGCTCAGTCTGTTTCAGTAACCCATTCTTGGTACGTGTCGTCCGGTAATGGTGCGGTAAGGCTGGACTCTCCTTGCAGTATAAAGAATTTATTTATGAATTTCGCGGTGGCTTGACCCTTGATCGTTGTGTCTAGGTCGAATTTCCGGTAGGGGTGCGGTTAGTTGAACAAATTTATTAGGCTTTTTTTAATGCATATCTCAGAGGATGTCGTAACTAGCTTTAAATATTATGTTTGTCAAGCTTCCCCCGTCAACCACTACCCGGGTTACCATGACTTGTCTGATGTCCAAATTGACGGGCTCATGATAATTGTGGTAACAAGATCCCTAGACGGTGTGCACTTCGTGGTCTGACTTAACCCTCTTTCTGGATTGTTAGTCGTCACCTGTAAAGGGGCTTCCTTCTAAAATTGTGAATAACCATTTTTGTTTACCCTTTTTTATCATCTTATCTTGCCATTGAGCTTCACCGTCATCAGTTTGGACCCCATATTTCTCTTTGTATTCGCGGTGCTCTTGCTTACTAATAAATTGCACGAGCTACCTGGTATTAATGAGCCTCTGGATTTCCTTCTTTAACTTCCAGCACTCGTCCGTCGGATGATCGTGGTTATTGTGATAGGCACATAAATGTCTATTTGAACGATTATGGCCAGGAGCACTCGGAGTTCATGGGGGATGATATAGTGTATTTCCATTATTCTTGTCATATATGACCAATATTTTTTTGGTTAAAGGACTAAAGAGTTGCGCTGGGTCTCATAGAGGGTAATCCTGCGGTTACCCGAACCACTCACAATATCCCAACGAGGCCCTTGATCAGTCTTTCTTCTGTCATATGATTCCTTCTTTTATATATTGGAGGGATCTATCGAAGGAGTTGCATTTGTTGTATCATCAATGCGTGAAACAGACGAGGTCAGTGTATAGGCCCTTTTTTTTTATCTAGGCCTCGTTTGAGGGGCGCGACAACTACTGGTTCCTCCAAGTCCGACAATACATTCATTGCATGGAAAAACTGCCCAACATAGCTTTGTAGCGACTTTCCCGTTCTTTGGTATAGATCCATGATAGAATCGCTCTCGCATCTGGACTCCTCTAAACGTGCTCAAGAGATATGAAAAATCATGTATAGATCATTTTGGTACAGAAGTAAACTAGTCCATAACGTTACCTTTGAGAGTCATTTAGAGGACCCCACAAAGCATGGCGTCATCCGAATGAAAGTCATCATCATGTTTCTGAATTTCACCAAATTCCTCTCAGGGTCTCTCGTGTCATCGTATGCCTCCATACGGAACAGATCGAACTTGCATGGGAGCTATGCCTCCAAGATTGTTTCCATAAAAGGAATTTTTTTGAGCTAGTACGTAGCCATTTTAAGGGGGTCTCGGTCATATTGTGGGGCTTCGTTCTCTCTAGCTCGTTTAGGGGTTGCATGCCTTGCCTCACATTTAGGATCCCGGTTATGGGAAAATTTCTTCATGGTACTCTTTCATTCATCGTGATCCTATCTCTTGGAGGACCAGCCCCTCCCCCCTCAGTTTGCTTGATTGATTTCTACCCCAAATATTTGTTTCTCACGGCTACCGCCCCTTACCTTAGCAGTTAATGCATGATATGTATTCATTTTCTCCAATGGTGCTCTGGCTGCCTAGTCTTTGGCTTTTTTCTCGTGTGCGGCCCTTTGCTGTTCTGGCTATATTTCCCTAATCTGTAGCTCTAATCAGTGGATTGTGGAGGTGGTCGTTGGGTTGGTTGCATCAACGACAGGCTCCACTTGGTATGGTACGTTTACTGCACCAATCAGATCATTTTCTCGATCGACTACGGTTGGATGCTTACCCACCTACTAATGCTCTAACTATAATTACATTTGACCTTTCTTGTTAAGCCACATTGGGAGGTGGAGTACGATATTGTCTGCCAACCTATTCTAGAACAGACATTTAATTTCCCACGGGGAGATTTATCTTCGAAGTTTCCCTTTCAATCCTGGATATAGTTATTACCATTGGTTTAAACCTTAGTTCTTTTTAGCGATGAGTTCCCACAGACGACGCCAAATTTGTTAAAGGGAATTTTTCAAAAATATATACCAAATAGTAACTTTATTATCCAAGAAAAAAGATATATTTTACATAATCCTAATCTTATTATACAATTTACTATGTGTTTTTCTCTCCCACTAATCCCATTACTCCTCTAATTACAGTTGTGGACTCTCATTAACTCAGTCGTGGTCAGTAACATTGGAGTGTTGATCGTATTTAATGCTCATTGAGTTCCTTTAATGTTCACTTCATTGCATAGTGGAAGCAGCTATTCCATTTGGATACCGTTGCTTATATGTCGTCTCGGTAAGAGATGGAACCGCTTTGGTAGGCCTTAGTCCAGTCGCGTCGGTTGGTGCTCAATCAATTCACGTAAGTTTAAACGCTCAATTAGCACTGCTTAAAAATGATTTTATTAAGAGTTGGAACCCTCTATTTTTAGGCTTGGGACCTCATCTATTATGTGTCGCAGGTATGCCTCAATTAGGCCTCGGTTATAATGCTTGTGTATTACTTATTTTGAGGCAATCTCAGTATAGCGCGGGATCCCTTCGGCAACATGCTGATATACCAATTTCTTTGAATGTCCATGCCACCCGGTTTGTTGCCTCATGACCCTATCTTGTCCAACAGTGTCATGTCTGATGGTAGCAACCTCATCAAATATAATCTCAATCTCTCTCTTTATTATGTTGTTTCTAATGAACCAAATTCTAAAATAAGTCCACAAACCTTGAAAGCTATGAATAATCTAAATGAAAGTTTTTAAAACCAAGCCAATGCATTTTCTTTTAAAGTTATTAAAAATTCCTTACAAATGAGAGTCTTAATAAGATTCAATACAAACATTGTATTTTTGAATTGTTCCAAATTATGTAATGGATCTTTAATTCAATTATATTTATCCATCATTTAAACATAATTTTTTTGCATATTTTTTCCATTTTTTAGATAAATGAGATTGTGTTAACGTATACGTAGAAAACTTCAACATTTTAAATGTTTCTTTGAATTCGTTTATTAGTTATTATTTTCCGTTTGAAGTCGCTTTACTATTTGAACATTTGAACATCTGTTATTTTTTTGTTATATTTATATTAGTTACCTTTATTAGTATTTTAAAAAAAAGACTACATCGTCATGATTTTTGTTTTCTTTTTCTGTTATCTATTATGTTAACAACTCTAAAGGTTTAGACAATTGTTCAAATCTAACACGTTCTTCTTCATCTCTCTGGTCTTATATTCATTAAACCTATAATGTTTTTGTTTATTTCATTTATTTGTAATTTTAGAGCATTATAAACAGAACATCGCGTTTAATTGTAGCAAACTTTTGAAAACCATAAAAAAAACAAAATTTCTTGAACTAGCGACAAAACCATTTGTTTTATTTTTTCTATGTTAATACACACACTTCTTATGCCGTCAACTCTAGGATTAAGCGAAGGAACATTAGATGGACCTACATCATTTACAACCGTTTCATTTACAAAAATTAGAGAAAATACTATAGGGTCACCTCGCATTTCTCCACTTTCATATAGATGTAAAACAACACATAGACTTACTAGATCTTGTTGCATAATATAATTTTTAACAACTTGTGAAACACCACTGTTATGATTTTTGGAGTAACTTTTGGAGATTCACAAACTGAAAAATCAAGAGAATAATTTCTTTCAACTCACGCGTGAGTCAAAACCATTGGTTTTAATGATTATTTCCAAAACGATTCCCACAGATGGCATCAAAGATGTTAAAGAATATCCTTAACAAAGTACTTATAATGATTTAAAAGCTAAAAAACTCACGAAATAAGAAAAACTCAAAGTGAAAAACTCAATGTGTATTTTTTCTCTCTAGCCAAAAATTATAATCCTTTACAAATGTGATACAAAGCCCTATTTATACTACTATGAAGACCTAACTGTATAAATAAATTATTAAAGTTATTACGTAAATTATGAAATTACCCTCTAATTATCTATGGTGTTTTAGTAATATTAAAAAAGTTAATTATAAGGTTGTTGAATATTCTTCTTGCTACGTAGACTATTCTCTACAAGTCATTTATATTTTCTTATTGTCTTTAATTTCTTCTCTACAATTACGTCATATTTTACCTTCAATGATTTATCATTTTCTCATATATTTTCCTTCCACATTCATTACAAATTAATATATCATTTTATTCAAGTCGTCAACTTTCAGTCCTCCTCAATTTGGTTGTCTTCTTCCTTTTCTTACATTTTATCCCTTCCCGAGATAATTAGCTGCAACAACAGACATCTTGAAAACCTTAGCTTCGACAACAACTACCAAACCACTCGCCATGGCCTACCATAGACCAATAACAATCAATAAAAACTATGAGAAGGACAATGATGCAAGTGCATTTCACTACACATCAAACTGTGATAGGCATGACCTAAACCAATTTCTGAGGGAAGTGGGAAATGTGAGAGGATTATCTAGAATTGACTTAAAATTCTCAAGTTATCTCTATAGAGAAAAATGAGAAAGTTTGTTTTAGCCCCCATCCTCAATGATTCGGCCTCAAAATCATATAAATGGGAAGTTTTGTGAATATTACAATGATACCAAACACAGTACGAGAGACTGCACACCATTGAAGAAGAAAATCCAAAAGTTGATAAACATCGGTGAGCTTTCACAATATGTGATGAACGATGGTGGGGCAACTTAGAGTTTGGGAATTATAGTAGGTAACACTGGGGCCTCTGGAGATGAGATTTGTCAACCTATACCTGAGCGGAAACATGGGTTTGTCGTTACTAAGAAATACGTTATCATCGCACATTATGAGGCTGACCTAAGCCATCCCAAGCTGAATACTAAGCTTCGACGCTCGTGTGTCTTGTGATCTGAACCATTTTGGTACGTAAGAAACCCATTTTCAGTTAAGAAAAAACATTGAAAGAAGCACGTTGAGTTGATGGAACATCTCATTTTCACTTCTCCGTATGTAACAAATAATCCAACATATTTATTTGGTATTTACAAATTTTGTTTTATTTTTTTGATTATCAGTGAACTCAAAATGTTTGGAAAACCTAGCTCATTTAATTATTCATTAGTAAAAAATTATTATAAAACTTTGTTTATTTGGTGAATTTATATTAGAATTTATTTAGTTGTTCTTACAAATCGTCAACATTTTAAAATTTCTAACAAATGTCATTTAGATTCAAATTGTAAGACATTAAAAAGGTATGCAAAATTCAAGCTTTGTTTGTTATTACAAAAGTTTCTTAGAACTAAATAACGGGTGAGTTTTTATGGTCGAAACTCATCTAATAAGTTCACTACCATTATAGTTAATGTGTGTGTGAGGTCCTCGAGTATTCATAAAAATTTCCAACAGGGTTTGGTCGAGACATGGTTCATCGAGTAACACGTTTTTAAAAATCCAACTGCAAGTGAATAAAACTTAATTAATAAAAGTGACTGTCATTAGGTCAATATTTTAGTTAAAGCTTTGGACATCGAAAAAAAGCACAAAGTGGCCAAAATAAAAAGATTCTAAAAATGACCTAAAGTAGAATAATATGAAGTGGCCAAAATAAAAAGACTCTGAAGTGGACCAAGCTAAAATAGTCCAAACTAAACCAAATAAAAGAGTTTCGGAGAAGACATAATGCGATATGAACCAAAAAAATGTGAAGGCACAAAATTTCAATTTTTTTTCCTTTTAGCAAGATCTAGAATGATCCAGATTCCTATGAAAACATAAAGTCAAAAGGTCCAAAAAAATCCATTTAGATCGAAACCAGATTCTTCTAAACTTTCGAAGACATAAAAGTGAAATCGCCCTATAAAAAAACGAATAGTGTAATTAACTAAAATGATTACAAAATGTTGCAAAATTAGAATGAATTTCAATATAATAATACACATTGGGGAACTAATAGATTTAGTCCGGGAAAGGGTAAAATAAGATATTCAAACCGACATACCGGGGGATTAAAATAAATTATAAGAAAAATTATGAAGGATGTTCGAACCATATACATCACTTGTCAACGAAGTTGTCAGTATTCATCCTCTCGATTTCTACAGTGGCATGATCAACAAGATTTAACTCTTCCTTTTCACCCAACCTGTCGAGCTCTTCCTCTCCATTTTCCATCTCCACATTAGTGTCTTCAATGTATACTCCAAAAAGACACTTTAAAACAAGGATCTGAGGTGAAGGTCATGAATTTCTCTAAAACCCCGAGAACCATCCTCGAGGTTATCGTTTTTGCTTGCATTGTCCAAGTATTCATAATTTTTATTTTAAGAGCCAAAATAGCCTTATCCTTTTCAGTTGCTGCATGAACGAGCGCATATTTGTGCCAAGTCGAGGTCGTGATCGTTTCATTCTCCAAGAAATCCACTTCACCCTATAACAACGAGGCCTATTTGACATGGATTTCTAGTGCATTAACTTCCTTCGGTAGCCTATTTTATCTTTGTTTCGAGTTTGAAATTATCCTTGTTTTGCAATTTATTTTTCATCTGGTAGGTGAATTCCCAACTCATCATATTAGAGAGGGTTTCATCCAGTGGCATAGCCATGATTTGATCTTTATGGGGTCCTGGTTATTGTCCAAAAATGAAATAGCAGAAAAAAATAATAGGCTTTTATGCCTCATGCATGATTTTTTGTTTGTTTGTTTGGTTAACTAGTGTTTTTTGTATTCATGCATCCCTTATGTATTAGTTATTTTCTTTAGTATTTTTTCAATCTATAATCATGAGCACACCAAAGTTATCGGGCTTAGCGATGCTGCCTCACATTTAGATTTTTTTATCTTAGTCTTATCAGGCTTAACGATGCTACCTCACATTTAGGTCTTTTTATCTTAGTCTTTTTTTACTTATCTTCGTATATTGTGTGTGTATCTTGACACGTCTTTGATTGTGTTGAGACCTATAAGAGTCGAGCGACGACAAATCTATCATATATTCAATGTTCTTAAAAATGTTGGAATAAGAATCTTTTCTTTTGATTTCGACTTTAACTTACTCGAATTTAACTTACTTAGGCTATGGTTGAAATTAATGTTTAATTATGTTTTCGTTTTTATTTATTAACTTAATTAGTGTTTAATTATGTTTTCATTTTTATTAATAACTTAATTAGCTTAGTGTATTATAACTTAAGCTATATTTATATTTACTTAATTATATTAGTGTTTAATTATGTTCTATTTTTATTTATGTTTACTTACTTAATTAGGTAAATGTAGTCTATTTATATTTATTAACTTAATTAGATTAGTGTTTAAAACAATTTATGTTTATTAACTTCATTAGGTTAGTGTACTCTTTAATTATTGTACTTATTAGATTAGTGTTTAATTATGTTTGAAATTTGAACCCAAAACATTTGTGTATGCTTATTAATAATATATACTATAAAATTGTGGGTTCCTGGGAACCACGAACTCCACTGTAGCTCCGCCTATGGGTGGAATCATAGTCAGTTTTACAGGATCAGTTTCAATACCTTGTTTAATAGTCACATATCCAAAACAATTACTTGATTTTACTAAAAAAACACTTTAATGGATTAAAATTTTGGCGATTATTAAAGGCCTACACAATGCTAACATGTTTATCACATCTTCATTACTTTGGATAATCATTTTATATATTTTTTAATTTATTTTAAACAAAGTGTTTAACAAAAATATGATTGACGATACATTCATAAATTGTTGTGCATTATTTATTTCAAATGACATATCTTTATAGTAATACAAACCTCGTTATGTCATCATTAAAATACATTCTTCATTTTCAGAATTTATCTTTATTTTATTATATTATGAATAAACATTCATAAAAGACAACATTTTATTCCCAATACTACATCAACTAATTGATAAATCTGAGGTAAATGGAAAACTTGGACAAACATAATTTTAATCGGTGAAATCAACACATATTATCCATTACTCAATCTTGTTTTGATTAGTATTGGATTATCTAAGTTTGGTATTTAAATTACCCAATATGTCATACTTTAAGCAGTCAATCAAATTTCTTTACAATAGTTTCAGCTTTATCCGGAGAAAATTCTCTTTTCTCTTGCCGTATTGACCTAAGAATTTTATCAATAACAATTTCATATTTGATTTACAGATCTAGTGACACTAAAAATACTACATGCAAAAACAACAAATTTCATCGTCAAACATTTCCATAACTTGTTTTTTTATCTCCATTTAGTGAAGTCCATATTTTCAGAATATTTTCATCCCCTAACTTTAACTTAATTGTCTATTTTAAAGGTTTAGACAATCACACTGCTTCTCAAGGGCCGCCAATATCCCCTGTCTAAACTTTGGTAGCACGTCGTCATGATCTAATAATTGTTGATCTTCTAATGGACTCTTTAATTGCTAAAATATAATATTTTTTGATAAAAGAGAAATTGTAAAACAATCACTTGATTTTCTTTAACTACTTCGTATAACCATAATTCTCTCGCACACCAAGTACTTGATACATTGATGATAAAACGTGCAATAGCTTCCATCTTATCAAGTCACGACGACTTAAAAATGCATTATAATAACTTTATGCATCAACAAGCGTAAATAATGATTTAATTGTTTTTTTTGTTTTGTCGTATTCTGTAGTAATTGATATTTATATTTCTCCCACAAAATCAAAAAATAATCCTGTGAAACTTAATAGATTAAGATTAGTCTGTACATACGAAAATACTGTAATAATATTTTCATATTCACCACTAATACAAAACTTGAGCCAAATTACTTATGCTAATGATGAATCTTTTGATAATAATCACTTATAATAATAAGGAAAACATTCTCATAAGTAATAAGAATATCCAATAAGTCATTCTTAATGAATGTGATTGTCGTATATTGTTTAAATGTACTGATTTCTTATCTACAAGATCCATTTATAAATCCTTTCAATATATTTTTCTTGACGATTGAGAAGTCCTTTCTAGTATTTCTCAATTTGTTTTCTACATTGTTTGATTTTTCGTCTTTTGTTTATTAGAATTTTTATATTTATTCTACTTTTCATGGTTTATTTTTTGATTTTTTTATTAAACTAAACATAAATATTTTATTTGTAAATGGTTCATTGCCCATCCAGAATCAAATGATAATCCAATCAACAATTTTTTTTCAAATAAAATACAAAAATATTTTTTAATAATTAAAAAACATATTTTGTTAATTAAAAGATTGACCCTACGAGAAAGATGTAGATCGATCGCCCCAGACTACTTAGAGGGTCTCTACAAGTCTGTATATTTTTTTATTTGGTTCCCCCGTAAGATCAATATCACAACTAATGAGGTCTGAAAGTTTCACATCTAAGTAATATCCGATTTCGATAGTTTATAATAAAAGATAATGTACATATATCTTTCGGCTCCTACGTTCGTAGGGAGATGGGTAAAGGTGCGATAAAATGTCAGGATTTCAAACCTTGGGCATTGCACGAATCCTCTCTTTCAGAATAGAATAGAGCGGGTTCTTTTTCTTTTAGGGTGGATTGGTTCATCAGTGAGAATACGAGTATTCTGATTCGAGGATACATCTGAAAATGTCTTTGTGAATCTTAATGCCAATGACATATGAGGCTCACCCATATTCTCTTAATCTCAAAATTTCTTATGAGGAATGCTTCGTTCTATATGCAACGCCCTTTTTCATTATCATCTACCACCCTTTCTTTCTTCCGACTATTCACGCATGAAAATCGTCTTATATAAGCTTGATTTCGGTTGCCAATGCTATAAGTAGAAATACATTATGGCAGGATTAGTCACCCGCACAAACTAACTCTACTCCCTAATTTAAGTAATAAAAGTTACTAGATATTAAACTTCCAAAAGAAATTGTAACTACCTCTGCTAGCTAATAACACGCTTATGTACGGGATAGGTATATCCCATTTCGAGGCGGCCATTGGGCTTCAGGCCCGTTAAATTGACGTAGGATAGCATCATAGGCATTCACACGTAACTCACGCGCACACATCCGAATGTATTAATCATTAAATCACGGCCCTACGTTACCAACAGAAAACGAATCCTGGCCGTATATTTCTAGCTTCCTTTTGTTTTCTTCGTATACTATATAGATCTGCCTAGAATCATCACCGACTTCCTACCGAGGACACACAAACGCAAAGGGGAGCGTACAAGCTAGGGTTAGCGATTTACTTCCCAGGTACCAATTTCAGACTTGATTTCAATTCGAATCAGTAATTTCTAGGGTTACTGTTTCCGTAGTCGTTCTATAATCCCTTTCATATATGTTCTTGGTTTTGATTTTGTTTCTGTTATCTCGATGCACTTTTCTCTTTTGGATTTGGTTATGAATCTAACGGCGTTCGCTCGTTTCTCTTTTGTGCTCGTCTTATTACTTCTGATTTATATACTTGCCTGCACCTTATAGGTAGTAGTTTGAGAGTTAGGGTACCTTCTGATTCAGTTTTTGTGGTTGCAGTTTGAAAATGCCGCGTTATGATGATCGTTACGATCGATATGAGACTACCCGTCTCTATGTTGGCCGGTTGTCCTCACGAACAAGGTCGCGAGATCTTGAACGTGTATTCAGCAAATATGGAAGGTAAAGAATCTGTCTTTACATTATTAGTTTTGTATGGTGTGGTTGTCCTCTTCTTCTTAGAGAGTCTGAACTTGTTCTTTGTATGCTAAATAATTTATTGAATCTATATATCTCTTGATGAACTTACTGTTGTTGAGTTGCATTATGATAAGTTGGGTTCCGGGTTGATCAATTTGGAGTGTAGAATCACCCCCTTTCCTATGTAGGGGTCACCTGCATACTTGATGCTGTGTTAACCATACAGCTAGTTATTTGTGGGGCCATTCTGACCTTAGGTGTAGTGTGTTTTAACTTTAATGATCTTGTTGAAGGTTTTCGGGCTTTTGCCTGACCTGGAGGCCTATGGTGAGAGGGTCGCCTTGGTGAAATTGGTGGAAACTCTTGCCGATTGTATAGTCGACTTTGGAGATTCTTTGTGTATTGTTTAATTGCGTGTTTAAATGGAAATGGCAACAATCTCAAACTGGTGTTTAGTTCGTCTGTGATGGTGCCGTATCATACACTATCTACCTAGAAGTACTTAAATAATGATGGCCTTACTGTTTCTGGAAACAATTTCCGCAGAGTACGAGATGTGGATATGAAGCGTGACTATGCCTTTGTTGTAAGTGGCTACTCTTTATTTTTATCTTTGACTATTCAATTGTTTAACTCTTGATATGTTGGTTTGGTAGCCTTACTGTTTCTATCATGTTCTATTGTTTTATGTCGGTTTTATGCTCTCTCATAATCCTGTTACAGGAATTTAGTGATCCTAGAGATGCTGACGATGCAAGGTATCACTTAGATGGTCGAGATTTTGATGGAGGTCGTATCATTGTGGAGTTCGCTAAAGGGGTGAGTTTTATATGTACAATTTTTTCCCAAAAAAATTACAGTCTTCTACATTCCTGTTATGTGTTATTGTCAATGTTGTGTGTTTCTTTGAGACCCGAGTAATGCTGCTGCTGAAGCTGCAGGGATTGTATACATCACAGTTTCTTGGGTTTAATTGGTAAGGCTGGCACCTGAGTGAGCTTGCCTAGTTGTAGCTGTTTGGTCTGTTCTTGCAGGAGCTTACCTTATTGTGGCTTGATGGCAGTACTCAATCAATAACAAGAGATACTGAGGATGCTGATAAATTTTGTATTTATGTGAAACAAATCTACCTTCCACTATTCTTCTTGAAATGAGCATTTTAGATTGTTATATGCTTTCTAGATTTGTATTACTTTTAGTTACAAGTGGATTTCTTATTTTACTATTTTCTTTCTTTTGTAGACTCCACATGGTTTTAGGGACAGAGACAGGGGGGACAGGGACAGGGGAGACAGAGACAGGGGGGACAGAGACAGGGGGGATAGAGATGGAAGAGGTCCTCCTCCTGGCTCTGGTCGCTGTTTTAATTGTGGCCTTGATGGCCATTGGGCACGTGATTGTAAAGCTGGCGACTGGAAGAACAAATGTTATCGCTGTGGGGAGAGAGGCCATATCGAGAGAAACTGCAAGAATCCTCCCAAAAAGCTGAAGTATGTACTCTTTCAACCTATGCACTCATTAATATTATGATCCTTGCATGATGCGGATGACTGTTACATATTCTGCTTCTCACAAATCTATTTATTATTCAGACGTGATGAGAGTTACTCTAGATCGCCAGTGAGGTCCCGCTCTCCTCGACGTGGAAGAAGCCGAAGCCCGAGTTATAGCCGGCGCAGTTACAGGTTAGTTGTTTTTAATATCCTCTTTTCCATTTATTACAGTACATAATTTATACTGGGCATTTGAGTCAATGTTCTTTAGGAAATCTAACATTATATTCAAAATCATCTGTTATGGCAGCCGGTCAAGATCTCCGGTGAAGAGGGAGAGGGCTGAGAGGGGACACAGTCCTCAGCCAATGAGCCGGTCACCATCTCCCAAGGGAAGGAAACAGAGTCTGTCACCTGCACAGCATGGCAGCCCAGCTCTTTCACCGAAACGACAAAACCTGGCTTCCCCTCGTAGCGGTTCAGACAATGGGGGTAGCCCAAGGAAGAATGGTAGAAGTGCTTCTGGCTCAGACAGGGAGAGCCCAGTACGTCAGAAGAGTCCTGCAACAAATGGCCGTGGGCGTAGTCCGAGTCCCAGTCCTAGTCCTGGTCTGAGAAATGACAGGAGTCCGGTTGATGATGACTATGAGGACAATGACCGCTCCCCCCGAGGTAGCCAATCACCTTGAGGTTACATGACAACAGAAGGCTTTCATAGTGCACTCATCTTGTTGGTCTTTTTTTTCTTCGTTTATACATTTATGGATTTTTAAGTAAATTGTGGGTAATGTTGCATTTTTAGGACCATTTGTTTTTTTATTATCCTATCATTCTCTGCGGATATGTTTTGAATTGTTTTAATTTTGTAATCTGAGTCGTCATTGCATGTTCCTTTCTTTATAACTACTTACAAATATATCGTCTCTCCTATATTTTATATCGAGTAGGCTTTTTGAAACACTCTAGGCTATAATTTGTAAAAAATATAAGGTAAATTGTTAGCCACTCAATTGATTTAAGAAGTGAAACGTATATAAGGTAATTAAACTCATGATATAAAGAAAAATCGAACGCAATTTACTAATTTAGTTATAATTCAACAACAGACGAAATGTAGTTATAATCCAACAAGATTGATTTGGCATCAAAACGTATGTTGATTTGTTAGAGGGATGAAACAAGTAGGTTATATCACCAGCAGTCGTAGCCATCAGTATACAATACTCTCTTCTTCTTCGTCATGTGCCATATATTGTTAAAACTCATGTATCCGATTTTATACATAAGATGGAATTAGAGGCAGCGATCTTCTAAGGTACGCTTCATTCTGTCATGGATATGATACCGTAGAGTCAACAGGTTGCACCTGAGACGAGAACAATGATTTAGTTATCCTAGTAACATCCGTATCCCAGGCGGGTAGGGTAAGTGACATGATTCTGCAAACCAAGTCTTAATTAATCAAGGGTCACAGCAAATGGCAGAAAACAGCAAATGCTTAATGAGTATATATTGTTCAACAGATGTTCTAAGTGCCTCAAGGACTGTGTGGGTCAATCCCATAAAATTGTAAAGCCTAGGATAACCCAAAAATACGTTTTTCTTTGCAATAAGAAGATTTGCCGAAAACGTAACGTACCTTACAAATGATAACCAAGTAAAAGTAAAAGTCAATTTTCATTACACATTTCCATCCAACTCATCCTCAATATCATCTCCCTCTTCAAACAGCTTCAGAAACCTCAACTGATCTTGTCGCCTCTTCTTCTTTGCCAAGTATTTGTAAGTCCCAACAACCACAAGAATTACTACTACCACTGCTAATGCAATCAGTAAAATTACTATAGCAACATGCATCTCTTTTCTTCTCTTGGTTGAGCCAGAGTCCGCTTCCGAAGCTACAAAATACATCATACCATCAGTCTATACAATTTGCGCAAAAACTCTAGCCTCAGGCAGCTATACAAATAATCAATCTTAAGCAACATAATCCTTTTGTGCTTCAAGAAACTGAAATGGCAGGGCACTTACCCTCTGGCAGTTGTGCCGCTGGAAGCTGTGAGCATCCCTGACACAGAAAGCTTGCAGTGATTTCATTTTCCTTAATATGTACGTTTTTTTCGTCAGCATCGAAATCTGAAGGACAAAACTCCCACTCATCAAACACATGATCTGTCTTGATGGTATCTTGCTCGTAAAATCCACATCGCTTACATTTCGTGTCGTGTAATTCAGTCAAAGGCTAAACACAACAAGAAACAACTAATAACATCACATAATCCATCAAAGCCAAGTTTTCAGAAAACAAAACAGAACCTTATGAAGAATTTCTAGTGATCACAAACCTATTACTAAATCCACAAACTTATACTTTCTTAGGAAAACAAAAGCAACCAATAAAGAGTTCTGTTTGCTGTGTACACACACATACCTGCCATGATTCTTGACCTTTGAAGGTGTACAGCACGGCGGTTCCGGTGACATCCGGTAGCACCGTCCTGTTCTCTCCTTTGCACTGAAAGTAAACCGTAGGGTTTGATGTGAACCAATCGTGTGTGCTAAAAACTTGAAACGACTGGAGTGTTACAACTCCTGTTGATCTAACTCCTGCATCATAAAAATCAAAGCTAAAATTCAAGCACCAAATCTAAAATTTGAAAAGTTATATATATATATGTTAGCAAGATCATCAAAACGAGCAAAACCCAGTAAAACATAATGGAAATTAAACCTGTCAAATAGGAGAGGAAGATCGAGCAGACAAGAAATCCGACACAGTGTTTAAAATGAAGAAAAGGAGAGATCGACATTTCTGAGGAAGTAACGCTTGATTAGGTTTTTGGGAGAAGATAGGAAGAGAATTGAAAATGGAAGAAAAAAATGTGGAATTTATCAGACGAGGTGTGTTACGACCGTTTCAAAACTGTTGTTCTGGTTCTGGTTCCGTTGACGATCGGTATTTGGATGCCACTACGTCACATGAGACTGGTCAGAGTAGTACTTAATATACTCTGCCCAAATGAATGGGGGTCCACGTTGGTTGATGGAAACATATATGTTTGGAGTCAAAACCAAAGAGAGAGGCTAAAATCTAGGTTTCGTCCTTTTTATGGTTTCTTTTTTTATTAGTCTGATTAAAGTTTTTCTTTTATAAATCTTTTAGTATCAATTTCTTTTAATTCGTGATTAGAACGTTACGTTTGGCTTGTCAATGCTCCATAGTTTGTCATAATTAATGTGAAGAGTTGTTTATGATTAATTCATCGTTTAGACTATCGTACCTAAAATATAATAGTTGAAATATTAATAGGTAGGAATCGATTCAGATATAAATTTGATAGTTGGAATTGAGGGTGTTTATGATTTTTGGGAATTCGAAATTAAATCGGTGCCTAACAGTCAAGAATCAAGAATTAGACTGATAATCGGATCGAATATACAGTTTTATTTTAAAAGTCGATAAAGAATTGAATGGCTAAAACTGGTTTGAAACCGAATCGTTAAACAGATTTAGAGTCAAACCAATAAAATCAATAAATATGTAGAACTATAAAACCAATAAACTAGTAAAACCAACACCGAATCGAACAGATGGAATCGTGATTGTTTTTTATTTAATTTATTTTTCTATATATTTATATTATTGCAAAAATTATTAAGCGAAGATTAATTAAAAAAAGTCAAAGTATCATTTATTTAAATAAAAAGTTTGAAGATTAAATTAAAATTGGATTTATTTATTTTATTTAATTTTTTATAGACCGAACTGAAATCAGACCAAATCAAAATAGACCGAACCGAACCAATTTTTTATGGTTCCGATTTGGTGTAAAAAATTAGAACCAAAATATTATCCGTTCGATCTGGTTCGAACCGATAAGCTTAAAGGTCCGATCCGTTCTATCAAAATCCGAACAGAGAATATTCATAGTTGGAATTAAATTCTATGGATCAAGAGGGGTGCATCTAGCTCATGTCTTCATTTGAAAGAGCGAAGCTCGTTGTGACGATTTGAATAACGCTATCTATTGAAAATTTCCAGAATATTTCATTGCAACAAAACTTGAGTTCACCGTGGTGACGAAGGCATTGACGATTAAACGTGTTGCCTCAGCGAGTCTCACTACGATCAATTTTAATCAATTGTTGGAATACAATGAAATATATGTTTGGAGAATTGTATGTTTTAAAAAAACATAGATGCATCTTTTTGTAAGGTTTGATAAATCCTATAAATAGACTATTGATCCAAGAGATGAAATCATATAACATAAAAATATTTTCCAATCTTTGGAGCCATATCTTTACCATTTATCAAATTTTATGTTTCTAAATTTGTTTTTTTTATTTCATTGACGTGTACCACTCTTAGTTACTTTTAAAAGTAGTCTACACGATAAAATGACAAAATAATTCTTTTAAAAAAATGTGTTTTAAGCTCATATTTCAGTCGACTTTTTTAACGATGTTTAGTCGATAATATTGTAAGTCGTGTTTTTACTATATTAGATTATAACAATAAAAAAACCACTTATGCTAGAGAAACACCAATGATCACAATTATGGAAACAATTATGCTAGAGAAACACCAATTATCACAATTATGGAAACAACAATGACCACATTAACATCATTCATCAAGATCCCACTTTATTGGACCGTTTCGATTGAACTAATTTTACCCATTGATAAGATACGTTAACATTTTTGCTGACTGGATTAAAATCTCACTACATCTTTGATATAAAATAAGAGAAGCTTATGGAGCCTACCCCTACTTAAAATATCAAAGAGAAGAAACGACGTAAGAAAAATATGATCTCATATGTTGAGGTCATATTTTGAACTTTTGTGAATAAGTCGAATAATGCCTTGACAATGTACCGTGCTCGGCGGTACAGTTTTGTGTCATTAACAGTAAGGTGTAATGCAATGGATGGTTTTCTTATTATTGTATATGATCCCATTAGGCCCATTGTCTAGTAAGTCTATTTATTCCCTATAAATAGACTACTAGGACTACACAAAACACAATCTGAAATCTGTAACCTTTTCTATCACAATGAAACACTTTTTTCTGGCAGCGCCCGTGGACATAGACAATTGTCGAACCATGTTAAATCATGTATTCTATCTTTACTATTATTTTTTTCATTTGTGTTCAGTGCTTGAGCCATTTCGTGATAAATTGCATAGTGATTTAATAACGAAATTGGTATCAGAGCCATGTGGTGAAATTAGGGCTTTTGCAATTAGGGTTTCACAATGGTGTCTACAACAACAAAATACATGATTGAAAAATTTGATGGGGGATCCAACTTTGTGTTGTGGAAGATCAAAATGAAATCTTCATTGGTACTACAAGGGCTGTGGAAGGCTGTGGAGAATAAGTTACCAGAAGAGATGAAAGAAGAGGAGAAGCAAGATCTTTAAGAAAGGGCTTTGATCTAGATTTTAATGAGTGTGAAAGATAATGTGCTTCGCGAGATTAGTGGTGAGAAGACTGTTGCCTGCGCATGGAAGAAGCTAGGAGATCTTTACTCATATAAATCAGTAGTAAACCGATTATACTTGAAGAAGCGTTTGTACGATTTCAGATTGAAAGAAGGTATGTCTATAACTGAGCACTTAGATAATTTTAAATCAATTATAATGGTCTTGGAGAACATAGATATCATTATTGAGGATGAGGATCAAGATTTGTTTGTATTGAGATCATTACCAGCTCCGTATGAAAATTTCGTAGATACTTTTTGACTAAGCTAATCAGTGCCTCTTTGACTGTCTCATCTCCTGGACAAAAGTATTAAAAGCCAATCACCTTTTGACTAAGCTAATTGCTAATCTTCTTAATAAACTAATGGGTTTTTAAACTCGACTCGGTTTAATAAGTTTAACCCGAAAGCCCATGTGGCCCATAATTAAGGGTATAAATACCCAACCACTTTCATTAATGAGGGGGATGGACATTTAATACAACGAGACATCTCAAATATTTCACTACAAAAAACCCAAACATTAAATACTTTTGAAACACCGTAAAACACGTGACAAAATTACCCTCAGTAAAATATAATCCACACCAAATTGACGATCACAGTGGGAGAAGAAGGTACTTGAATTTAGCATTCAAAACCATCAAGAAAAGTTTGTTCGGATGAATCCGGACGAGCAGGCAGTGCCACCAACTTTGGCAGAAGTGGTGGGAGAAAATGATGAATACACGATTGAAGAGCGGGATAGATTGAAAGCTGAGATAGAAGCCTTGAGGGCTGCTAAAAGGGTGGAGATGGGCTTAAAAGAAAAATCAAAAGTGTCAGCCGTTCACCACACTAACAATCCAAGAGAGCATGGCCCATCAACAAAAACCCATGTAAGTACTAAAAAGAATCATGCTAGCTCATAGAAGTCGCACCGGTCTAAACCGGTGGAGAGCTCAGATTCAGATTCAGAATCCTCTAGTAGCTCCTCGAACGAAGATGAAGTTGAGGAGTCCCTGTCATCCAGCAGCGATGAAGGCCGTTCTAAAAAGAAGCAGAAGTTGGTTAAAAAGTATTTAAGAAAGAGGGACGGGCATGGAAGGTTGAAAATATATCTAGGAAAAGGGTCATCTCATGGTCACATCTATGACCGGAGACATGTAGACCGATTGTTGATGGATTCTTTCGCCTTTCATGATGAACCAGGTATCTTTGCGACTCCTAATGAAGATACCGTGTTTAGTCGTGGCCGGAATTGAAGACAATCTCCATTGTCTTCCAAGATACTGTCCGAAAACCTTCCTAAGAGGTTTGACAACACAAAGATAGAAAAATACGATGAGAGTAAAGATCCAGATAATCATCTGGAGCAATCCAAAAATTTTATGATGAATTTTGACGATGATGACAAGTTACTTTGTCGAGCGTTCTCCCAGTCTTTTACGGGGAGTGCTATGAAGTGGTACAATAGTCTGCCACAGGGGTGCATCAGAAATTTTAATACTTTTTGGGTGGCCTTCCGGAGGCAGTTCGTTGGAAGTAAGGAAATGAAGGGCAATGGAGACACTATTATCCATTGTGCCCAAGAACCAAATGAATCCTTGAAAGAATATATAAGTCGCTTTGTGAACACTAAGAATGAACTAGCTGATTGCTTTGAACAAGTAGCAATAGCTTCTTTAAGGCAAGGTTTGAACCATGGTAATTTGGCTGATTCAGTAACTAGAAAAAAGACCATGACATGGGGCGATTTACTGAATCAGGTTGGGAAAAAAATCAATGTAGATGAAACAAAGAAGACCAGGGTACATCGACAGGTGAGATCGGCCCCACCTGCACCAAACCAGAACCAGAATCAGTCCGGTTCTAAGGCTAAAGAAGCTGGACAAGGGCCCAGTAGGGCCAAGGCTCAATTCCACCCAACACCAGCTCAGAGTCAACAATCCAGAAATAAACGAGGGCCTTGGGTTCAACCAGAGTGGTTTGCCGAGTTAAAAGAGAATGTGGCAACCATATATGACAAAACAAAAGACGAAGTACACTTCAGGAAGCCACATGCGCTTCAATCTCCCAGGGAAAGTCGTAATAATTGTTTCTGCCAATATCATAAATATATTGGTCATAACACAGAATATTGCATCGCTTTGAAGCAAGAGGTGCAAAATTTGATCGAAAGAGGAAAGTTGGGTGCTTATGTTAAAATAAGAAGTGGAAATATGCCTGATAATGCTCATCGGACTGACCCAAACAATGCAGGGACATCGGCTCCAGATGGGGCTATGTTGATAATTGAAAGATTTGATGTGGAGTCAGAATATTTGGATCCTGATCCAACCCGAAATAAGGTGGGCGTTATCACAGAACATAGCAAGACGGTGTCTGGACTCAACAGCTTTTTTGAGTCACTTACAATATTTGGGGGAGACACCATGACTGCACCGACTGCTTCTTCGAGAAAGAGGCATGTTCATACTCTAGCTACTCAACTGGAAGGAGGCATGACTTCCTATCAATCGCAAATTCCTTTTCCCTTTATTGTTTTCGATGAAGATGATTTGAGGGATATAGCTGGTCCCCATGAAGATGCTGTGGTAATAGGAGCATCCATTGGGGCAATGACATCAGACGAATTTTGGTGGACACCGGTAGTTCAGCCAATATCCTATTTTTGACTTCTTATAAACAAATAAAGAATCCAGCAGTGATTGAGCGTTCGAACAAGTCAATTGTGGGTTTCACTGGAAGCTCAGCGGACGTGATCGGGGAGTTTGAGGAGGAGGTTTTGTTGGGCAAGGGCCCTTTTAAGAAGATGGTTAGAGTACTTTTTACTGTGGTCGATTGTCCCACTTGTTACAATGCCATTTTGGGAAGATCTTGGCTTTCCAGGATGCATGATGTGGCTTCGACAATCCACCAATGTTTAAAATACGCTGTGCAAGGACAAGTGGGAGTAGTCCGAAGTAGTCAAAATATAGCAAGGGAGTGCTATGCATCAGCCCTGACGCCTCGAACTTTGGGGGCAGTTCGGATCAGTGAGGATTAACAGTTGGAGGGGCCCTCTGGGGGAGAGGGTGAAATTGATGACCCCAAAGAGACCTCTGGTGTTTTAATACCGATTGAAGAGGTTGAAACTCACTCTCTGGGTGAAGGAAGAAATGTCAAGATCGGATCTAAGATGACATTAGAACTGAAGAGTAAAATGCTGTCTTTTTTAAGAGACCATCAGCATGTTTTTGCTTGGTGCAATGCTGATGTGACCGAAGTGCCTGCAAGTATTATATCACACCAACTATCTATCCGAAGAGATATAACACTTGTTGTACAAAAGATGAAAGCTTTTTCTAAGGAAAAAGCTGATGTTATAGTTCAAGAAGTCGACCGACTTACTAAGATGGGGCACATAAAAGAATCCCAGTACCCTTTATGGACAGCCAATCCGGTGTTAGTAAAAAAGAAAAATGGGAAGTGGCGAATGTGCATTGACTTTACAGAACTTAATAAGGCTTGCCCAAAATACCTATATCCGGTCCCTCAGATTGATCAGTTGGTGGACTCCACGTCTGGGAACAAGTTGTTGTCCTTTATGGATGCCTTCTCCGGGTATAATCAGATTCAAGTTGATCCAAAGGATCAAGAACACACTACTTTTGCTACTGATAGGGGCCTTCATTATCATAAGGTGATGCCTTTTGGGTTAAAAAATGTTGGGGCTACTTATCAAAGGTTGGTGAACAAAGCCTTCACTAATCAGATTAGAAGAAAATTGGAAGTCTACATTGATGATATGATTGTAAAGAGCGTGGAAAAAGAACTACACTTGGCAGATCTGCAAGAAACTTTTGCCAACTTGGTGAAAGTAAATTTAAAGTTGAATCCAGAGAAGTGTGTTTTTGGAGTGTCGTCCGGGAAGTTCTTGGGGTATGTGATAAGTGAGAAAGGGATATAGCCTGATCCAGACCAGCTTAGTGCTTTATTGCAGATGGAGCCTCCTCGGAATATTAAAACAGTACAAAGATTGACAGGGAGGTTAGCTGCACTATACCATTTTATCTCAAGGTCTTCGGTTAGGTGTGCCCCGTTTTTTCAAACTTTAAAAGGTGCAAAAGAATTTAACTGGTCTCCACAATGCGACCAGGCTTTTGATGAAATTAAAAAACACTTATCCTCCCCTAAAACCTTGTTTAAACCTGTTGATGGAGACACTATATCTATATTTAGCAGTCTCTGATTGTGCCATAAGTGCGGTGCTAGTTAGAGAAGTGGACAATTATCCTCGTCCGGTGTACTACATCAACAAAAGCCTGATGGATGCTGAAAAGAGATATTTAAAGCTTGAAAAGCTAGCACTAGCATTAGTAATCGCTGCTAGAAAGATGAGGCCTTACTTTCAGTCTCATTCTATTGTTGTCCGGACATCTTTTCCCTTGAAAAATGTTTTTCAAAAGGCGGACATATCAAGCAGAATGACCAAATGGTCAGTGGAGTTGGTAGACTATAATATTGACTTTGCTCCTCGAACTGCAGTCAAGGCTCAGTCTGTTGCTGACTTCCTAGTTGAATTCCATTCGGACAGAGATACTAAGCAAGCATCAGGTGAAAAGACTAAGAAAGTATGGGTTGTCCGGACTGATGGTGGATCAAGTACCATGGGATGTGGTGCTGGGATATGTTTAACCTCCCCGTATGGTGACAAAATGTACCAGGATATATGTTTTGCTTTCAGGGCTTCCAATAATGAGTCCGAATATGAAGCTGCCATAGCCGGTTTAAAGTTAGCCCTAATTTGTGGAGCCAAAAGAGTCCAGTTAATGAGCAATTCTCAGCTTCTTATCCATCATGCACAAGGTCAATCCGAGGCAAAAAAAGAGCAACTGATTAAATATTTGTTCGTTCTTAAGGAAATGGAACTTAACTTCAAAGACATCACCTATGAGCACATACCCCGAACAGAAAATACTCTAGCAGACTCCTTGGCAACCATAACATATTCAGAGTCCTACCCATGGATTCACATACAGGAATGCCCATCGATTCACCTCAATCAGAGCAAGGAGGGGGAGGAAAGTTTAAACATACAAGTAAGTCAACCTCAATACTGGGGGTATCCTCTTTTTAAATATATCTCAGATGGTATCTTGCCTCCGAAGAAAGGAGTGGCAAGGAAAGTAAAATATAAGGCTCGTGGATTTATAATCCTAAGAGACGTTCTTTATAAGAAGTCTTTTAGTAAACCTCTATTGCGATGTTTGGGGATTGAAGAGTCCCAAGTAGTACTGTCCGAACTACATGATGGTGAGGGGTCATCACACTGTGGTTATAGAGCTTTCACCAGAAGAGTCTTGTTGGCCGGATACTACTGGCCCTCTATAATGGAAGATGTCAAGGAATTGGTGAAGAAGTGTGATCCATGCCAAAGATACGGTAATGAAATTCATATCCCAAATGTCCCATTAGAGTCAATTTCTGAGCCAATACATTTTTCTCGTTGGGGACTAGATCTGGTGAGACCTCTACCTATGGCGTCCGGGGGATGCAAAACTATTATAGTGGCCATCGATTATTTCTCAAAGATGATAGAAGCAGCCTCATTGGCAGGAACTACTTTGAAAGCTGTGATAAAATTTATCTTATCTACTATTTGTTGCAGATTTGGGGATCCACAAAAGATAACCACAGACAATGGGCCACACTTTGATAATAAGGATATGGAGAGTTTTTGTGCCTCTAGAGGCATTCAACATTGCTTTTCTTTTCCTTTCCACGTACAGGCGAATGGTCAGGTTGAAGTGGCAAACAGGACCATCCTGTCTGGTCTTAAAAATAATTTAGAAGGGGCTGCTGGAAAGTGGCCAAGTTATTTACAAGAAGTACTATGGGCCTACCGGACTACTCCTGGGGCTGTTACACAGGAATCCCCATTTTCTTTGGTATATGGTATGGATGCAATAGCTCATATAGAAGCAATTCTTCCTTCATTCAGAGTCCACAATTTTTCCAAACATGCTAATAAAGTGGCAGTCAGAAGTGAACTTGACCTGATAGAAGAAAAAAGGATTAAGGCTCATCTCAGAGCCACACACTATCAGGATTTGATGAGAAGCAGGTTTGCTTCCAAAGTCAGAAGGAGGGATTTTCAACCAGGGGATAAAGTGTTAGGAAAAGTCTTCCTACATATTAAGGAGAAGCAGTTCGGCAAGCTAGCTCCAACTTGGGAAGGACCCTATGTGGTCAGTGAAAAGCTTAAGCCTGGGACATACAGGCTTCGAGATAAAGATGGAAGGATCTTGAATCACCCCTGGAACATTGAACACCTCCGGTTGTATCTAGAATGAAAATTATGTAAATATTGACTTGTTTAGAGTCCATGTAAATATTAGGGGGCATACTATTTCCTACCCTGGTGGCGTGGGGAGGTTTTAATGAGGTGTCCGAGCTTTTTAATGAAATTCTACCTCTTGAAAAATTCAGAGTGTTTTGATTGATAGCTTATTTGAAACTTTTTAAAGTATCACTGACAGACCGGATTGATTTGGTAGAATGATGACCATTTAAACATTTGTTATCAGAGAATTTAAACACTCTCACTTCAAAATACTTATAAAATAAATAAGGGCTATTTAAACATTAGCCATCGAAATTAGGTAACTATAAGACAATGCAAGAATTATGTAAGATAAAATTGCCCGGCTAGTACCGGGGAGTGATATTAAAATATGTAAAGTGCCTTGGCCATCCAAGGACTTTGAAGTTTTAAAAGAAAAGGTTTATCCGGACAAGGGCCGGACACGGTTACAAAAAATCATTGGCCATCCAAGGACTTTAGTCTAACACAAAAATTAAAGGAAAATAAAAAGATAGTTAAAACTTCAAGGCTGAGCCTCCTTAGATGGTCCAGCCTCATCTGGCTTCTTCTTGGGGTCTTTGGGTTCCTCATTAGGGATCTCTTCGGTCCCTTCATCTTCATCAGTAGTATCATCCCAACCACTGGAGTAGCAGTGCTTATCACCATCGGCCATAGTATGGTGAGGAAGGTCTTCGTATTCCACAAATCACCACAAAACTCCTAGTGTCATCTTCAGAAAGTTTTGATGAAAGAACAAGACCATGTCTGATTTGACTTCAGCATACCTTTCCTCCTAGGAATCTATCACCTTGTTGGTGTATGCATCGATTCTGGCTTGGATTGTCTTTTCCTGCTCCTTTATCAAATCATCATTCTCCTGGTTAACTCTAGACACAACATCTTCGAGCAAAATTTTGTCATTGGTTAGGGTCTGAATGACATTGTCTTTGGCCTTCACCTCCTCTTTTGAAGTGGAGAGATCCTTCTCCAAGCCAGAATACTTAGATTGGAGTTCCTTGTTAACCCCTTCCGAAGTGGCCAGCTTGGTGGCCAAATCCTCTTTCCTCTTCTTCAACTCCTCGATCTCTCTCCTTAATGCCTCAGCATTCTGGTTGGCGATAATGAGGTCGTTAGACAAGCTCTCTTTATCTGAGTTGAGTGTGTTGATGAGGGTGGATTGATTTCGCACTTGTCTCTCCAAGTTGAGCACCGGTTGAATATTGCTCAACAAGGAGTGGGTCACCATGTCCTTCTCTCCTGAAACAGAAAAAGACTTACCGTTGAAAGTAACGATGTTCGAGGAGCTTGGAAGGAGGTAAGGGCCAACAAAGTCGTTCTTCTCGAGGTCTTCAAAGTAAAGGCCAATCCCTTGAAGGTCACTGATTTCTACTCCATCAATGTTAATATCCCCTCCGGCACCCTCTCCGGTGTGAAAGTCACTTGGGATTTTCTCAGCCTGTGTTAGGTTTGTTGGGTCGACCGGAGGAAGAGACTCCGGAGGCCGGAGAGCTACTTTATCTCCTTTGGAGATTTTCTTCTTCTTGGCTTCCCTATCTCCACCATCCGCTCCTCGTTTTTGGTCTTTTTTGGGAGCCTTTGAGGGTTTTGGAAGTCCAACTGCCTCTTTGGTACTCTCATTTTCCACCACTTGAAGCAGAGCAGCATCAATTCCTCCTTGGTCCTGCACCTCCTGTTTTACTGGGACAATCTCCTCAACACCACCTTGGTTGACCTCAGCTACATCTGGTTTTTTCTTGCCCTTCATCTTACTTGGAGCTTTAGCTCTGCCCGGCAAGGCCAGCTTTCCATCATTCTTATCTGTCCTCTGTAGAATGACACACGGAGGAGGCGTTGTGGTCAGTTCCTCCCAAGACAAGTCTCTCCGACCGGTTGTGTTCCAGAGGTGGAATCTCACCAGATTGCCGGCATTAAAAAAATTGTGGAAGCGATTTCCCCATTTGTCAGCAGCCCAAGCATTCATCTTGGCACAAGTAGTCCGCCCCTCCTCCAAGTAGTCGGAGAACTCCTTCGCCAGCACTACCCAAAGAAAAAGAATAGCATTTAAGTAAACAAACTTTTTATAAGGAAATAAAAACAAACATGATGAAATATTAACCTGTGCTTTTCCATCTACTGGTAAGCATGCTTGGGTTATCACCAGCCTTAATCTTCTTCCCATTTTCCCAAGCTCCACTGATGAACCAGAATTGGGTCTTCCAATTCTTCTCAAATTCGAGCAGGTCATCCACCACTTTATAGTTGTCACCCATATTGAAATGGTAGAAGGGAATGATGTGATTCTTGCAAACCCTGGCCACAGCAGCAAACTGATCCATCGGAAGTGGGATTCCGGAGAGCCTGGAGGCCATGATGCAGAGGGTGAGAGTGTACCAAGCATTAGGACTCAGTTGGTTTGGGCAGAGCTTTATCAGATGGAAATATCTGACGATCTCTGTGTCCAAGGGAAATCTAAGCCCCCAGTTGAACAACTCTGTGTAGAAAACTATCTCACTTAGCTTGTAGTCCATTGGCGTCTCCGGATCGACCGACATCCTCACTTTAACAGATTCTCGGATCTCCCACTTCGTCCGGATCCGACCTAGTTCAACATTATGAATGAAGGCGTAGTTAATGTTGTGCATGGCTAGCAGATACTTTATGCTCACCTTGTGAAAGCAAGGTCCCACTCTGCCTTCAAGGCACTTCGGCAGGTCCGGATGTTTTAAACACAACTTCTCTTTACCCTTGATTTTCTAGACAATGGCAGCCTCACCCGTCTGCCCAGAGACATCAGTCTCAAAAGGGGCTTCTTCAACACTGTCTTCCATCACATCTTCCATCACCATGGAAGGATTGTCAGGTTTCTTTGGTGGAGAAGTGCTGGTAGTTGGCTCAGTAAGCTGTCTGGACGGCTGAGCATCGCTTTCCCTTTGTGGTCTGGTGTCCGGATGGGGCTCAGATCCGGAGGGTTCATTTCGAAGACTTGTTCCGGTAGCCTCCGGACCAGACGATTTGTCCTTAGGAAATTTGATGGGTGCCTCTAACCCTGTAGCTTTGTCCTTGGCCCCAGATTTAGGGGGCCCTGATTTCGGAGACTTAGACTCTGGAGCAACAGCCTCGCCTTTTACTAAGCGGCCTCTTCGTCGAAGCGTTAGCTTTTCTGGAGAATTATCAGCATCTGATCCCATAGCTATGAACGGAGAAGGTCTCTTTGTGCTTGTAACAACTTTTTCCCGTTTGACAGTGGGCTGTGACTCCTGAACCGATGAGCTTGAAAGACTTGGTTGAAATAACCTTCTGGGTTTGGAACTTCGAGCTGAAGATGAACCTCGATCAGGCTCTGAGTTTGGTATTTTAGACTTGTCGATTGGAGAAACTGGAAGACCTGCAGCAATGCGCATTTCTCGCTCGACTTTTTGTCATTTCTCTAACTCTGAAAGATTAAGCCACCCACCTTTTACAAGTGCATTTCTTGATGTAAAGATAAACTTACACCAAAAGGATTTTGAGAAGAGAGATGAAAGCTTTGAAGTAAATGAATGAACGAGTAATGAAGATGGTAAAACAGTGAAAAATGAGGTAATTTATACTAAAGAGACAAAAAGATACCCAGAAACCTAGGAGAATACGAAAATATGAAAGTAATGATTGAAGACGGCGCTGACGTCACAGACATTAAATGAAGAGGTTACGTTTTGGGATTAGTGGGAGCAGCGTTCTAGGAGAAGGTGATTTTTTAGGTCTTGCCAAAGGCCTTCGAACAAAACCTAAAAAATAGGCTACTGATGAGTCCAGAAATTTTCACCACTCAGTGTAGAAACCAGACAGGGGAAATTCGGACAAAAACCACCCACTGAACCATTCGAACTGGACAAAAGTATTAAAAGCTAATCACGTTTTGACTAAGCTAATTTCTAATCTTCCTAATAAACTAATGGGTTTTTAAACTCGACCCGGTTTCATAAGTTTAACCCGAAAGCCCATGTGGCCCATAATTAAGGGTATAAATACCCAACCACTTTCATTAATGAGGGGGATGAACATTTAATACAACCAGGCAGCTCAAATCTCTCACTACAAAACACCCAAACATTAAATACTTTTGAAACACCATAAAACACCTGACAAAAATTACCCTCAGTAAAAAATAATCCACACCAATAAGTACCGTGCAGAAGACGGTGTAATCGAAGTGACAAAAGGCTCAATGGTATGCATGAAGGGTAGATTGTAGAAGGGTCTTTACATTCTCTAAGGGATTGTTGGTATGGGCGATGCTGATAATTATGCAGTAGCATCTATCAAGGAGTAATAGACAAAGTAGGAAGGATCAAAATAAGTTGTGGCATTGGCGTCTTGATCACATGAGTGACAGATAATTAATTGTTTTGGGAAAGAGAGATTTGTTGAAAGGGTATAAAGCAGAATCATTGGGGTTTTGTGAGAACTGTGTGTTTGGTAAACAAACTAGAGTCAAATTTAGCAAATCAGCTATAAGAAAGACTAAAGGGACATTGGACTACATTCATTCAAACCTTTGGAGTCCAAACATAATTCCATCCAAGAGCGGAGCCAGATACTACACGAGTTTGGTTGATGATTATTGAAGGATGATGTGGGTTTACTATCTGAAAACTAAAGATGACGCATATTCAACCTTTGTCAAATGGAATACGATGATTGAGAAACAAACAGGAAGAAAAATCAAACATCTTAGGACAAATAATGGGTTAGGATATTACAATTGTGAGTTCAACGAGTTCTGCAAAGCTGAGGGAATAGTGCGCCATCGCACTTGTTCTAGAACATCACAACAGAACGGAGTCATAGAAAGAATGAACAGAACACTTTATGACAAGGCACGAAGTATGCTCTCGCATTCCGCTGTAGGAAAGGTTTCTTGGGTTGAAGCTATCAATACAACGTGTTATTTGGTGAATCAGTCTCCATCAACGGCTATTGATTGTAAAACTCTTTTTGAGATTTGGTTTGGATCGTCGGCTAATTATGAACAGTTGAGAGTGTTCGGTTATCCTGCGTATGCTCATGTGAGAGATGGTAAGGTTGATCTGAGGGAAAAAGGTGCATATTTCTAGGATATTCTACTGGAGTGAAGGGATATAGGTTATGGTGTACCTCTCCAAAGTCTCTAGGTTTTTTCATCAGTAAGAACGTTACTTTTAATGAGTTTGCTTCGATAGACAGTCAGAAGAAAGTAGAAGAAATGGTCGAATTAGGATCGATGGTGAGTAAACATGTGGAGCTTGAAGTATAATCAATTCCTAGCAGGTCCAATAATTCAAGTGGTTCTGAGGTGGATCCAGAATCAGGAGGTGAAGCGTCAGTATCGGATGATAGTTACGATGATACATCCGAACCAGAACAACAACCTTATATCATAGCATTGGGCAGCGAAAGAAGAGATATTAGACTTCCAAAAAATTATGCGAATCTAGTTTCATATACTCTGTCAGTTGCAGAAGAAGTTGAGATGCAGGAACCTAGTAGCTATAGAGAAGCTATAGCGAGTTCAGAGGCAGATCGATGGATTAGTGCTATGGGGGAAGATATTGAATCTCTTCATAAGAATCAAACATGGAAGCTTGTTGAATTTCCTAAAGGACAGAAGCTAGTAGGCAGTAAATGAGTGTTCAAGAAAAAGGAAGGTAATCCAGGGGTTGAGGCATCTCGATTCAAGGCAAGACTGGTCGCTAAGGGTTTTACTCAAAGGAAAGGAATCGAATTCAATGAAGTGTTTTCTCCAGTGGTGAAGCATAGTTCGATTCGAGTTTTGTTAGCCATAGTAGTTTTGCAAGATTTATTGCTTGAGCAGTTGGATATGAAGACTGTGTTTCTACATGGTGAATTAGAGGAGAACATCTACATGAGACAACCAGAGGGATTTATCGAACCTAATATGGAGTGCAAAGTTTGTCTACTGAAAAAGTCACTGTATTGTTTGAAACAATCACCTAGGTAATGATACAAAAGTTTTGATACATTTATGGTGTCAAAAGGGTTCACGAGGAGTCCATATGATAGTTGTGTGTATCATCAAAATATGTCGGATGATTTTTATGATTACTTGTTGTTTTATGTGGATGATATGCTTATTGCTGCTTGTAATATGTCAAACACTGTGCAGATAAAGAAGCAGCATAGTACCGAGTTTGAGATGAAGGATCTGGGTAGAGCAAAAATGATTTTCGGTATATAAATGATCAGGAACATAAGTGTAGGATCATTACGCTTGTCTCAACGAAGCTATATTAAGAAAGTGTTACAACGGTTCAACATGTTTGATGCTAAGGCAGTTAGCCTTCCATTTGCTACTCATTTTAAGTTGTCTGCAGTAGGAGTGGCCAAGGATGATGCTGAGTTGGAACAAATGTCGAAGGTTCCATATGCAAGTGCAGTTGGTAGTATCATGTATGCTATGGTATGCACATGTCCTGATATTACACATGCGGTTAGTGTAGTTAGCAGGTACATGAGATGTCATGGGAAAGAAGACTGATAGGCAGTAAAATGGATACTTCGGTATCTTAAAAATGTTGTGAACGTTGGCTTAACTTTTAAAAAGACCGATATTGGTGAATCGTTGAATGATGTTGCAGGATCATTGGTTGGTTTTGTTGATTCTGATTTTGTAGGTGATATGGATAAAATGAGATCTCTGACAGAATATGTATTTACTCTAGATGGGAGTGCGATCAATTGTAAAGCACAGTTGCAAGCTACTGTAGTTTTCTACAAAAAAGGCAGAGTACATGATTAAAGAGGCAATATGGTTGCATGGTTTGGTGGTAGATTTGGGGTTGGACATGACTACTACAAAAGTGTTTTGTGACAGTCAAATCGCCATATACCTCACATGGAACCATATGTACCATGAGCGTACAAAGCACATCGATGTCAGATATTATTTTATTCGTGATATATAATATCAAAGGGAATTGTTGATGTGAAAAAAGTGTCTACACACGATAATCCAGCAGATTAATGACCAAGGCATGATCCGTTCGAAATTTTAAGGAGTGCCTACACTGGATTGATGTTCACAGTATATAGTGAATGCCTTATGGGCATTTTGTGAGTCAGAAGAAGAGAAGTTTCTTTTTTTTATAGTGAAGAAAGGATATTCGCCTCAAGGGGAAGATTTATTGTGAATGAGTAAATAGTGCCTTGACAGTGTACTGTGCTCGGCGGTACAGTTTTGTGTCATTGATAGTAAGATGTAATGTAATAGATGGCTTTCTTATTAGTGTATATGAGCCCATTAGGCCCATTGTCTATTAAGTCTATTTATTCCTTATAAATAGACTACTAGGACTACATAAAACATAATTTGAAATCTGTCATCCTTTTCTATCACAGTGAAACACTTTTCTTTGGCGGCGCCCGTGGACGTAGACAATTGTCGAACCACGTTAAATCCTGTTATCTATCTTTACTGTTATTTGTTTCATTTGTGTTCAGTACTTGAGCCATTTTGTGATAAATTGCATATTGATTTAATAACATGAACACCCTTTCAGATCGTATGTTTGACTTATACATCAACAAGACTTTGGGGCAAAATATTTAGTAAGCTCTCGAAGAGAAGTACAAAACAGAAAAAAATAAAATAACAAATTTCTTTTATCTTATTATATTGGTTATAATTTGTTTTTAACAAAAGACCACTTACCATCCAAATAAATGAGTTATATATCATATATCATATATCTATGTTCGTAAAAATAACACTTATAGATTTTTTTCCAAATAAGAGAAATTATTGAAAAAATGCTTCCCTTTTAAAAGAGTTATAAAAAATGAATTCTTTAAAAGTATGAAGAATCGCGAACTAGAAATGCTGAATAATAATCCAATCTGAGACTTTTTAGGAGCGTGGATACTATCGAGTCTAAACACAAGATCAAAAATCCAATCGAAATTCATTTGACACCAAGAGATATTTAAGAAGACGTGAAAATTGCTCATGTTGTGGCGAAATGAGCCATTTTGCTTGTGAAGAAGAATGAAAACATTAATTATATAGAGGAAGAGATTTCCGATATAAAGACCGAGTTCAATACAATAGAAGACAAGAATCTTGGATGATGGTATCATAGATGCGCATTGGTTCATATTTTACATGTAAAAAATGTTAACTGTGTGTATAATCAAAGATAATGATTAAAAGTCTTATAAATTTATACAAAATTATTAAACTTGATACATGATGATATATGTGATTAAAGGGCGTCTAGACACATTAAGATAAACTATACTTTATAATTTTCATAGATGACATATCTAGATTTACTTATGTTTATTTGCGTAAACATAAGGGTGAAACCTTTAGCATGTTTAAGATATTCCAAGCGGGAGTTGAAAATTAATTAAACACTAAGATTAAAATCTTGCATAGTGATATATATGAGAATATTTCTCAGTATAATTTTCTAGGTATTGCGATGAGCACGAATAATCTATTAATGTAATGCAACTTGTACATCTCAACAAAATAGATTGATTGAACACAAAAGAATAACATTAATTGAGATTACCAATGATATGCTAATTAATTCTAAATTACATATAAATTTATGGGATGAGATTCTTTTAACGATATTATCATATTTTTAATTGTATGCTTTTAAGAAAAGTATAATATTTCCATTTGAGTTATGGAAGGAAATAAAACCAAATATTAGATATTTTAAAATACATGGTTATTTTGTATTTTTCAAAATCACGGGTGAATAAAAGGATAAAATTAAGTCTAAAGGCTATATAATGGTGTTTACTCGGCACACACCCAATAATATAACGTGTCGGTTATTAATCTTGTAGTCTAATGTTCTAGTTGAATCTAAAAATATAAAATTCGTTGGGTCTGAGTTATTTGATGATAATATGACTCAAACTGCTGTGAAAATTGAGAAAAAAAAACTTTATAATAAGAACATTTGGTCGTAACTGAGCCTTACGAATCTCACAAGAGTAAAAAAATTAAAAAGACGTAAATTCTCAAAAGATTTGTTAATATTTGGTGGAAATAAGTTATAAAGAAATCACACATAAATTCTAGTGGTGTTTTGTTTTTTTTAAATATGAGATTAAGTTCTATAAGGAAAAAGCATTCTCTAAAGTTTTTTATTTTATTTTGGCGAGAGACCATGCTTGTTGTAATAAATTCAATTATTTCAAAGCATACTTTATAGTTGATCGATTTACCTCGGGCTTCTGAATAGATTATTTGTAATTATATATTTAGAAATAACGTCACATAGACGGTTCCATTCAAGTATTTAAGGCAATATCGGTACCCAAAGAATTTTGATAAAAATAGAGAATATATTATTTTGACACATGCTTTAGTTGCGAGCAACACAAACATAATGTTTTTTGAAAATTGATTGGTATACAAACTAAAAATTCATCAAATGAATATAAAAGCAACATTCCGGAAGGAACACCTCAACATGGAAGCCTACATGGAATCCTACTAAGTTTTTTTACTTTTTTAAAAATGAATACAAAGTGTGTAGGTTTGTTAAGCCATTATATAGTTTGAAACAAGAGTATACACATGTGAGGGTCGTAATGTGGAATGACCTCTACGTGTCAGAACTGTCGCAATGCTCGATCAAAATAATACCTTTAAACATGGTTTAAGATGACAATACTTAACACGTTCCAAGCTACCTCCTGAAATGATAAATTTTCGTAGATCGATCAATATAACCGACAAATAACATGAAAACAAAACTAATAAAAAAGATATACAAGAATAAGTTTTATTATATATTTAGAAGTGTCAACTTAGTAGTGTAGTATTTACATCAGCTTCATCTTGGTTGTTTAATGCAATCTATCAGTTTAGTTTAGAACGAGTATCAATATCTAACCACCAAAATCCCACCTTACCACTGAAGGCATATCGTATGTGTAACAAGAATCTTGAACTGGACAAACAAAAAAGAAGTGTTCCATGATCCAAATATCAAAAAATGATATGAAGCCGCACTTGCTCATCATCCCATGCTCTAAAATTTCTCATAGATAATGATGCATATACGTAAGTACGTACACACCCCACAAATAATTAACCATCTAACATACCAAGTCCTATAATTTAAAGAGTAATTTTTATATGGTGGATAACACCGATTTTGATTTCATTTAAAAATATTAAAATGACAAAACAAAACTAAATAAACAAAAAGAGTATAAGAACTTCATAAATAAATTACGTAAACTAACAAACTAATAATATAATCAATCAGAGTTAGAGTTTTCATCTACAAACAAGACTTCATATGCTTTGGTCTCACGAATACTTTGTTATTTTTTTAGTACTATTTGATTTCCAGCGTTTTTTACTCAGAGCATTGTAAAATTTATCCTTATACATTCTCAATGATACTACCCTATCATAATGACCATAATGAGTTAAATTTATAATGCAATACATAACCAGTGCTTCTAACTCAACCTATCTTTCTTGTAAACCTGTGTTCATACGCGAAACCACAGGCGGATCGACACAATCTATATCATATAAAGAGATATATTTTACAAATAACCATAATAGAATAAACCAACCACAGAAAATGCTCCATGATATTTTGAACAACGACAACCACTCTCTTCAAGTAACTATCTTCAAGCTGGTTTCAAGCCATAATATAATTTTGGAGATTGATATCTAAATCTATATGAAGTTTATGTTTTTTGAGTTTTAATTATAATTTTATTAATTTTGTGATAAGATAATCTAAAATATCCAATATGATAAGGTATTTATAGTTCTAGAAAACAACAATTAAGTATTTTTCAATACCTATTTTTCTAATAAATATGACAAAAAATAGGCTTCTATTTACATGATCGATTTTACCAAACAATGGTAGAAATAGGCTCCCATTTACCGCCTTGGTTTTGCCAAAAAATATAGAAAGATACATCAAAATAAAAGCATAATTTTTTCATTTATAGCTTAAAGAACATGTCTATTTCGTCATTCGTTTGAAGAATTAAAGGTAAAAAAATGAGTTGTTATATTTTTAATCAACCAAAAAACATTTATTTTTTCCCAAACAAAACTTTTTAATATAAAATTACTAAAATAACATTAAAATAATGTAAAATAACATAAAATAACATAAAAGTTTCTAATATTAAAAGTAATACACAATAAAAATATAAACTAACTATAAATCATACGAGTATTAGTCAATACAAACACTGATTATAAAATGGCAGATTAAGTATAAAATGACTACAAAAATGGTTGACAATAGACTTCACATATCTAGATGAAGTGGCTATTCTATCAAAATTCCCATCAAAGTCCTCGAACTCCGTGCAACTCAAATATTACGCATCCTAATGCGCAACTATCATATTACCATAGTTTTGTGATTGTTATTGACTTAGTCATCCATGGTTAATTATGGTTACCCACCAATTTATCTACATATCATCATGAAACTCGTGTATAACTTTCTACTTGGCTCGTTTAATTTAGGTCAACTTCATGTGAGGGTCACAATGTGGAATGACCTATACGTGTCAGAACTGACGCAATGCTCGATCCAAATAGCCTCTAAACATGGTTTAAGATGACAATACTTAACACGTACCAAGCTACCTTTTAAAATGATAAATTATCGCCAAATAATATGCAAATAAAAATAATAATAAAAGATATAAAAAATAAGTTTTATTAAATATTTAAAATTATCAACTTAGTAGTGTAGTATTTACATCAGCTTCTCCTGGTTGTTTAATGCAATCCATCAGTTTAGTTTAGAACGAGTATCAATTCTAACCACCAAAATCCTACCTTACCACTGAAAGCATATCGTATGTGTAACAAGAATCTTGAACTGGACAAAAAAAAAAGTGGCCCATGATCCAAATATCAAACAACGCTATAAAACTACACTTGATCATCAAACCATGCTCCAAAATTTCTTATAAATAATAATGCATATACGTAAGTACGTATACATCCCACAAATAATCAGCCATCTAACATACCAAGTCATAAATGAGGAACATATACTTAATATTGATGTACATATTTCTTTTATTAGTAAATATAATATATACCTAACGTGTAAAACAAATAACACGTGCCACATGTATCACCTCCTCCTATGTTAGTGAAGGATTGTTGACGTGGATGTAAGACTGCTAAAATTGTTCCAGAGAAAATTAAAGATCATCCCAACTCATTTGCACTGCCAAAACTTCACTCTTAATTCCACTATATTTACACTTATGAGTCTGCTAGCTTCATCATAAGTGTCATATTTGTGATCTCTATAATAAGACATAAAATCTATAATCTCACATATAAAGTTTAACCTCATAATCGCATGAACATAGTATGAAGTGATGGTAATCTCACCAAATTCGAAATGGAAACTGTTAGTTTATAGATGACATCGCTCGAGGAACAACTATGTGCTAAATGCTTTGGGTTGGAAGTTCGATAATGACTCAATAAGTATACCAAACAATATTATTTTAGTGGAATTGATATATATTTCAAAAAAATTGAAAAAAGTAAACGCTCAATAAATGTAGCACGATTTGGTCGTCGTTGCGCAAATGGTCGCAGTTGCACATATGTGACAGAAAGAGTTTCTGTCGGAAGAGGTTTATCTGCAACCGCCTCCCAATAGGGTATTGACATATGAGACCATACGCTTCATATACCTCTTCCGAATATATCTAGCACGTGATCCAGTATCCATATCTTGTTCTTCAACCATAATCTGAAAAAAAAACATTTAACAAAATTTGTAAATATCAAAACATATATATCATCATGTTTTTTTTAAAATAGATACACCATAACAAAATAACCAAAAAATAGAAAAATAAAAAGTTATGGAGAAAACTTTTCTACCGGGGTAGGTTTTCACCACCATTTTGGTGAACCCTTCAATAGAAATCTGTTAGACGTCTGGTGAACACTTCATAAAAAATCAACATGCGCGTGGCGAACATAGCTTGAGATTTTGTGAGACGTATAGTGGAATTCCACGGTTTATATGTTCTTTTTTGGAATTTTTGGATGTTCGATAGACATAATTTTTTGAAATGGATTACCATAACCTTAACTAACCATCTACTTCAATAGTAATAAATCTAAACTCAATTTCAGTTTTTTAAAATATTTTTATTACTATATAAGATGAGAAATTAAAAACATAAATGTAGATTATTTTGATGTGTTACATACGGTTATTGGTTGAAAAAATCTCGAATTTACTTTCGAATTCGAATTATTGACAATAAATAGAGATAAAAAAAAATTCAAAATATATATTGAAGATTATAAAAAATATTTCGTTAAATATGATGTTTTTAACTATAGATACAAAAATGTCATTAAATGAAATCAACTTTAGTTTCATTTGATTTGTTTAGTACTATTCTAAAGAAAACAATTATTGTTTGCATATTTTTCCATTTTTTATGGTTTTTATTTTAAATTTCGCGAAAAATCTGAATAAAAATTCCAAAAATACGTTTTTAAAAATATTGACAGTGTTATAATAGTTTAATCCTATCTCTTAAAAAAATTAAAAACAATGTAGTATTTTGTATATATCAACTATCACACAAAAATCTGTTGTGTTTATTATTATGAAAATTGTCTGTCATGTTTTAACGATACGCTGTTTCATTATAATCTATATTTTTTTTAATTTTATCAAATAATTTTCCATATTTTTTTAATATTAGTAAATAATCTTTTTTATTTAAATAAAATTTTATTTTTAATTATAATTTATTATACATAATTAACTAATATACAACGTGGCTAAAATACAAGATTTTAATACAAAAATAAACATAAAAAAGTTATTTCAGGGCTTTTGAATATATATCGAGAACTATATTTATATCTAAGCAATTATGAATTAACTTTTATACGAAGCTGCAAATATAGGTGTGGGATGAAATTGTCTGTCTCAACTATACATTAACCTTATTTGACTCTATATTTGCTGGATTCAATTTAAACGTGAATTAATTTACATTAATATAGTTTTTAAATTTAGCCTATCTTTGATGACAAATGTTGTTGTAATAAACATATGCAAGACTTGACTTTCATTGGATAACATCTCATAATCATCAACCAACCACTACATTTTTTTAGTAACTAACCAATCCATCCATTTATAAGGTCATCTTGATGTTACCTATAACATTTTAATTCAAAAGCTTGGAACTTCCAATGATGTTGAATTGAAGCTGGGTTCGCTCTTGAGTAATTAGACCAATTTCAGCTACTACATAATTTAAACAAAAGGGTTAAATACAGTTTGTAATATCCCGATTTAGATGAGAAAATATACATCAACGGTGACAAATTATCGGCTCTAGAACCGTTGCTTTTATTTACACAATCTCCCAACTTCGCTGTAAATTACAAAATATTAGACATGTTTAAACAATTATGGATGTGTGTAAGTTACAAAGTTAAGGTAGTGATTAATCGGAAGAGAAAACTTTGGATTCAAGCTGATAAGCAGGAGTGAAGAAAGCCGGCCAACAAAGATAAGTAGAAATGATAGAACTAATAGTTGAAGCACCGAGTAGCATGTTCATAACAACAATCTGCAACTGGATTGCCTCTAATGGAGAAGCTCCTCCCATGATAAGACCAGTCATTGCCCCCGGTAACGATATCAGACCAACTGTTTTCGCATTGTCCAAAACAGGAGAAAGTGCAATCACTAGCGCCCTTTTCACCTGCTCGTGTGTGGCTTGTCGCGGGGTTGCACCTAGAGCCAATGCCGTCTCTACCTGCCAGTAAAATTTACATTTTTCATATATTAGGGTTGACAATTTTGTATAACTGATGATATATATATAGGTTTTAGCATTGAACGGTATATCGTCCCTCGACTATCGCGTTTGGTGGCAGATAGTTTCTTGACTTTCAAATGTCCGTTGACTAGACTATCGCGTTTGGATAAAGTTAGTCCACCATATCTTTTGATCCATGAGAGGTTGCCACCTGTCATCATAATCCCCAGATTTTTGTATCACCACTAGTCGCTTGATTTTAGAATCCGTTATAGAATCCGTACGGATAACTAGTCCCTTTACTAGTGGTGATAAAAAATCTAGGGACTATGATAACAGATGACAGCATTTCATGGATCAAATGATCTGGTGGACTAACTTTATACAATGGACATTTGAAAATCAAAAAACTATCTGCCACCAAATACGATAGTCGAAGGACGATGTACTATTCAAAGACTATTCACTTTCGTGAATTATAGTCTTTATTGAAAGACCGTTTGATTTTAATGTTTCGTAGTATATCGTCTATAATTCGTATGGTTTTAGTTCATTGACTATCTATTTTTAAATAAAATTAATCTTATAAACGTCCTTAATGAATTATCAAAAACTAACTTTATCGAAAAGTAGTTAGTAAAAAAACTAACAATATTCATTATAAAAACATATACAGTTGTTTATCAAAAGGATTCGTTGGTGAGAACTTTACCAGGTTAAGTTGTACTTTGATGTCGTCTCGAAGTCTTTTCATTGTGACGCCAGTGACCGTCATAGAATTTCCGACCAACATTCCGGCGACGGGGATAATGTACCTTGGAGTGAAAGGGAAAACATTGAGTATAAGTAGCAAGAACATTGTTACTGCCGTTCCAACAAGAATCGAAGCTCCTGCAACATATTTTCCTCGAGGCACATGCTTGGCACGTTGACCAGCTGTATATCCAGCAACGGAGACCTTCAAACCACATTCAAATTCGATTATAACAAAAATCAAATGGAAACAAATCATGATAAAGACGAACTTTTCATTGTAATATAAAATTTGCAATCAAATCCGAAGTTTCAGAAATTCTGACCAATCCGAATCAACTTGTGTAACTGTTTTTTTCTTAGAAACAAAACAGGACTTCTTTGGCTTGTAGTAAATAACTCCAAAAAAATAGAGAAAAACAAAACATTGACATTGGAATTACAGCTTGTTGTCTTCATCAGACCATGAATCAGATGAATAGAAAACTAACCATGAAGAAATAAGCGAGAATGATCCAAGCAGCATTTTTCTGATTGAAAATGAACTGGAGAACAAACCCAATAACAGAGAGTTGCAAAAAAGCTCTGAAAATGGAGTAGACCATTTCTCCACCTAAACCCAGTTTCTGCGTATACGATAGGATCACCGCCAACAAGACCACCGCAAGAGCAGCCACCGGTTTCACCATTCCCTTTAAAAAGTCATATACCCAGTCCAAATTCTCAAAAGTTTTGAAAACTTCGTTAAACTCCATCGATTATTAACTTTGTGTTTTCAGTTACCAGGTGATCTAAGTGGGTTTTTAGTGGTTCTGAAATTGAGGAAATATGGTTAGGAGGAGGAGAGAGGACGAGGAAGAAGACGGAATAGGATGAGACCTTCCCCTGATAAAAGAAAACCAGAAATAACTCGTGAAGCTCTTATTTGTGAGATAGGCCAAAACACTTTTCACTTTTTTTAAAGATTCGGGTTTAATCACAGATGGTCCTCTTGTTTATTAGTATAATTTTAAGAACAATTATCAAACACAAATAACTTTCTCACTTGGTTTGTCCCTGTGCATCTCGCACTCGTTTTTGTTTTTGTTTCGGTTTCGCATTTTACATTATGTATTTTGAGAAATGTAGTTGGGTTAGTTTTGTATTTTGTTTTGTTTGGTCTCGTCCACTACAATTTTTATATATATATATATATATATATATATATATATTATTTTGTTTGGTCTTGGCATGCGTATTCTATTTCGCATATCACATCTCGTATTTAGACAAAAATAAATCAAATTAACAGTGGTGGTTCATCTCACATCTTGCATTTATATCAAAATAAAAACTAAAGAGAATAATAACTTTTATTTTCACGGTTTTATTCATATAATTACATTGCACATATATACAAATGTATAGTTTGTTTCTCGTAACATAAATTTGTTACATTTGTTATATATTTCGGCCACATTTAATTTGTTACACCATTTATTTATCTATATTTGTATTGGGCTTGAAACATAGGAGATCCCGACTTGTGTGAAGCTGGAACTCATTTTGCGCTAAGACCAGGGTTTATGTGTCAACCCGGTCCACTACTAGATCCGACACATAAAACCTTTGCTAACTGATCTTCTCCCCAATCTTTTGTAGACCATCAAACCGTAAATCGACGCCATGGTTTCCAACAGCCACCTCAACCTTATCTTCTCATTTCTTTTGCTTCACCAACCCTTTCAATCATTTTCCATATATTTCAACTTCCCCCCTCAAACGTAATGGAGGAATGTCGATGCCAAGTTTGTCCAATAAGAACATAAATCGATTTTGGGACAAGGGTTTAGTTAGAAGATCTGCCACTTGGCCATATGAAGGGACGTATCGAATATCCATAAGATTTTGAACCACTTGATCACGAACAAAATGAAGGTCTAACTTCATATGCTTGTTCTTAGCATGAAACACAGTATTGGATGCTAGTGATCTCGCTCCGAGGTTATCGCACCTGATAACGGGAGATCGATGAAGAGGAAGACTAATTCTTTGAAGAACTGACCGCAACCATATTAGTTCAGAGGACAGATTTACAAGTGACTTATATTCAGATTCGGTACTATATCAAGAAACAACGCCTTGTTTCTTAGAAGACCAGGAGATAAGAGAATCGCCAGTGAACACGCAGTATCCTCCAACAGAACGACGGTCATCCAGAGAGGCTGCCCAGTCAACATCAGTGAAGCCAGTTAGCTGATGAGCATCACTAGGCTTAATGTGAAGTCCTAACGTCGAAGTCCCAGATATGTAGCGCAATATTCTTCTGACATGTAAATGCACATTCGTAGGACATTACTGGAACTGGCTCATCTTGTTGACAGCAAAGGCAATGTCAGGTTGAGTGTGCAGTAAGTATTGTAAAGATCCTAATATGATTTTATACCTTGTAGGACATAGAAAAGGCTCACCATCAGATTTGGACACAGAAAGACTACCCCGCAGAGGAGTGGAGCAGAAGTTAGTAGTGGATAATCCTTCATTAGCAAGTAAGTCTCTTATGTAACGTGTATGAGTCAAATATAAACCATAATCATCTCTATATGCCTCAATACATAAAAAAACAGTTTGAGGAAACCCATGACCTTGAGAGAACATTCAGAGTTTAGTCTATGAATAAATCTAGTCAAATAGGAAGAATTATTCCATATAACTATGATGTCATCGACATAGACCAACAGAATGATGGAGACATCCTTAGTCTTTAGGAAAAATATTGAACAATCCTCTTGTGAATTCTGAAAACACCACAAATGAAGAGTGTCCTTTAGGTTGGAATACCAAGCCCGAGGAGCCTGTTTGAGTCCATATAACGTCTTGTGTAGCTTGCACACATGATTAGGGTATTTAGGTCCACAAAACCTTCAGGCTGCACCATGAAAACCTGTTCCTTTGAGATATCATTTAAAAAGTGCTATTAATGTCTAACTGCCTTATAACCCAGTCTCTGGACACATCCAATGTTAAGAAAAGTATTATAGTAGAAGCTTTTATAATAGGGTTGAATGTTTCTGTGAAATCAACACCAGGTTGTTGATGAAACCCTTTAACAACAAATCTAGCCTTATAGCATGGTACAAACGTATCTGAACTGTATTTCAATTTTATAGACCCATTATCAGCCCACCAGACTCATGTTACTAATATATGGAACCAGAGACCAAGTATGATTTTCCATTAGAGCATCATACTCAATATTCATTGCCTGAGCCCACTGAGAAATATTAATAGCCTCAGAGAATTTAACAAGTTCCTTGTTAGTAACAGTTGGAAAATAGTAATACTTGAGTAAATAGTCTTACGTTTAGAAATGCTATCTTTGGCTCTGGTGATCATAGGGTGACTATTTAGCAAGGCTTGTGATTGAGTTTGGTTGCTAACTTTGTCAAAAGGTAGTTCAATAACCAACATGCCTTCTTGTATTGATTGTGTTACAAGAATTATGTTTGGAAAGGAACTGTAGATGTCAAGCGGAGCTTGGAGATTGTCTTGAGTTTGTTGTAAATGACTAAGATTACAAAGTAATTTTTCATGGGACAGGTTTGTTTTAGGTGTTTGTTGTTTTGGTTTTGGTGAAAACCTGTTATTTTTACACTCAATATGATGACTAGATTGAGAGTTAGATAGAGTTACTTGTAGATGAGAGGCCTCATCTGTAAAAATGACAGTAGGAAATTTAGGTAACTAAAGAGAGCTAGACATCGGAAGAGATGACTATGAACTAGAAACCCAGAAAAACAAGGGAATTCTTCTTCATTGAAGATGACATTCCTTGACATATAGACTCTCCCAATAAAAATACGTCATGTGTAGCCCTTATGAACATCACTATACCCCAAAAAAATACATTTGACAGAATGAAACTAGAACTTATTAGTTTGATAAGGCCTTAAACAAAGAAACATGCACACCCAAAGCTCTACAGAAACCTATAATCAGACTGAAACACAAACAACTTCTCAAAAGGAAATTTATCGTAGAACAACTGTAAGTGATCTATTTATTAGGTAGACTGCTGTGTGAAAGGCCTCAAGCCAATAGCTATAAGGGAGGTTGGATTGAGCCAAAAGAGTTAGAAATAATCTAAACTCACCCCCAATATAATTGAAACTTCTTAATATTTCTGTCAAATTGATTTTCCACTAAAGTTTTGAACTCCTTAAAAATATTTAGAGCCTCACTTTTGTACTTTATGGGGTATAACCAAGTAAACCTAGTGTAATTATGTACAAAAAGTATATAGAACTTATACCAGTCTTAGATTCAACAGGAGCAGGCCCCCACAAGTCAGAATGAATTAGATTTAGGACATTGGAAGATTTAGACAATAAGTTAGAAAAGGAAATAGAATGTGATTTTCCTAATTGGAATTCATCACAAAGAGATTTTCATTACAAAATTTCAAATGGGACCTTGGTAAATAAAATATAGATTTCTAGCTGGATAATTGGTACTAATAGCAGCCTTTAATCAAGCTTGATAACAATACTGATAATGGGTGGTATAGGCCTGAAAAAGTTAAAGCTTTCTGGTACAATAATACATGGAATCTAAACATGTTTATTGAAACTTTATCTTCTAATGAAATTCAAAAGATTTAAAATCACTCTATTAAAGACAATAAGGAAGATTTAATCATTTGGCTCTTATCTAAAGATGGAACCTACAAATTTAAAGATACATGTAATTTATTTAGAGTAAATCATAACTATTCTAGCCTCTTCAACAAGTTGTGAAACTCTATAACTCCCAAGAAATGCTTATTTTTATATTGGAGAATACTTCACAACTGGTTTCCTATTGATTATGTTATTTAGAAAAGACATATTGCTATGGAATCCAAATGCAAATTCTACAATAATTTAGAAGTTCCTAATCATCTATTTGTGGTATGCAAGTATTGTTGGGATATTTGGTCATATTTTGCAGGCAAAATCAAAGTTAGTATTGGTATTCACATAACTATTGTTCACTTGACCAGTAACTGGTTTTGGTCCTCTAAGCATGATGTTCATATACGCCTGATTCTGCCTCCTATCATATGTTGGGCCATATGGCAAGGTAGAAATAAGGCTAAATTGAAGGCATTACTAACCCATCTCCCTCTACAATTTAGTACAGTAAACATATTTTGTCTAGCATTCATCAATATAACCTTCTTAAAAAAACACTGGTGTAAAGATAAATCAAGTGTTGTTGTTTTAGGCTGCTACAACTATTTAAGAGAAAAACAAAATCTTACCTTCCTCAGATGGTCTCCTCATCTCTTTAATAAACACAAGCTTAATACTAATGGGTCTTGTCTTGCCAACGGAGAATCCAGCGGTGATGTCATTATTAGAGACAACAAGAACAAAGAAATAACAATAAGAACCTAACCGTGGGTTAGAGAATAGAAGAGACTCAGAGAAATAATTCCTAAAATTTAATTAATGAAAATTTGACGGCAAAATAAGGTATAAGATGCATTATATAATAACTACCAAAAACCCTAATCCCAAATAAGAGAAATTAAATAAATGTCTTAAAATAAAATAAATAAATAAAAATAATGCATAACTACAAAAATTGGGTTTTGAAGGATTTATGGATCGAATTTGGGTATCAAACTTTGTGATAAATCGAATTTTTGAAATATGACGTGGTCGTCGAAATATTTGATTTGAGTACCTGTTTGACCCAATTATTACACCTGAGAGAGAAATTATTCTGTCTGCATTCTTAGATACATCATCCTTCCACGGCTGGGAAGAATTCGACCTCGAATTCAAAACGCGAAACATTGAAAGAACTGCACTACGACATTCTGATTTTCGGCCACAGATTACGACCTATGGTCCCTTAATTTCCGAGAGAGCATCCAAGATAGACTCTTTCCCTTTTCCACTGTAGTTGCAACTTCTCGAATATCTGTTTATTTTACAGAAACAACACTTCTCTCAAATTCCCATAAAAATTTCGGTTTCATTACAGTCATTGCCGACGAGAATTCCTCTTAATATTTCACCCTTATAGACAATAATGTTCCCTACATAATCAATTAATAGATGACTTATAGGATCTAATCCCCCAAGCTGCAATGTGGTGACAAAAAAATACAGTTCGGTAAGTGATTCTTTCATTTATAAACAGTCAAAATAAATATTAACAGCAAGGTAATCATCAAGTGCTCGCATAACCTTCTTAATATTCTGCACAAGTTCCATAGTGTGAGCCAAGACCAAATCATGACACTGGACAAGACCATAATCAAGTTGTTGCAAGACCTTAGAGCTAAAAGTTGTTCTCTTTCCAGTTTCAGACTTCGCCTGCTGTATCACATCAAAACCCTTGCAGAAAAGAACAATTCCTCTTTGTTGAATATCAGATGGCTTCTCAAGTTGATGTCTCATGGTTTTCCTATTTCATAAGATTCAATAACCGACTTTGGTTGTAAATAAACCTTGTAACTATTTGTCATTTTTCTAAGCACTCTGATACAATGGTACTAATTTCACGAGGAATAATCTCGCAAATCTGAATAGCATCAATTTCACCTGCACCAAAAACATTGCCGGCTTCTAAAGTATTATTATGTTTCTTAACTGTACACATTCTCTTTGGTAGCTCAGGAGGTTTCGGTGGTACATACGATAGTAAACGATTTCTAATATCAAAATCCTTAACACATACATCATTCATAATATTTTTTAATTTTGCTTTTAAATTGTACCGAGCATTTTGAATTATAAGATCTTTAGCCACCAATTTAATTGTTGACGAAGTATTTCTACCTATTGATGAAAATTTTGAATTTGATTTTTTTTCCTTTTGATGAAAAATTTGGTTTCGATTTTTTTTAGGGTTTCAATTCCTTAATATCAACGCTCTTCTCTTCGACCTCATCATCATACTTATCGTAAAACGGGTTGTCAAATTTGGGCTCAGATTTAGTTTTAGTGTCAAATCTAAGATCTTTAGGTGGTGCAGTATGAGCATGAAAATCCTTAACTAGTGGTAGTTTTAGAGACACTACTCTAGATGACACCAATATAAACTTGCAACCATCTTTCATAAAACTGTATCAATTCGTTCTACCATCATAAGTAGAATTTCTCTTAACGCCATGGACGTCCTTAAACTAGATGGAAAACATCCATAGTAAATACGTCACAACATGTTGTATCTTTGTAATTACCAACAAAAAGTATAATTAAACAACGTCTAGAAACTGTTACCTCACTGTGCCCTATCATTCCTGATAGTATGTAATGGTTTGGAAGAGATTCAGTCTTCAATGCTAGTTTTTGAATAACCTCATTTGAAATCAGATTATCACAATTGTTCTAATTAATTAAAAATTTGAAATTTTTTCCCCTGATTGTGCATGTAGACTGGAAGATGTTGTTCTCTATTCAACTCCTCAATCACCAAGTGCCCGAAATATAATTTATGTATCTGCGTAAAATGAATTGTTGTGCTCTGATACCAACTGATTGTGTGACAGAAATTAGAAGAAAGAAACAACGATATAACCTTAACCTTAGGTTAGAGAATAAATGAGACTCAAAGAAATAATTCTCAAATTTTCATTTATCAAAGTCTCACGACAAAATAGGGTATATGATGTTTTATATAACAACTATCTAAAGCCTTAATCTCAAATAAGAGACATTATATAAATGTTTTAAAATAAAACAAATAAATAAAAATAACACCTAAATATAAAACCTAAGGTTTCCCAAATATGATTAGTCACAGTTTTGAAATTAACGGGCTCATCAAAATATTTGATTTGAGTACTTGTTTGACCCAATTCCAATACCTGAGCGAGGAACCAATCTATCTGCATTTTTAGCTACATCATAAATCACTCCACTAATGGCTGAAGCAATAACATTATTTGATGGTCTTCAAATCTGTAAGAACAATAATTTCTTTAATATTGATATACAGTTGGACTATTTAATTCTAGTAAACCTGCTATCATCTGGTAATTACCCATGGCCTCTTAAGTAAATTTTAACATTTTCTAGACAATTAATGCGTCCATCTATGAAGATTGTTCAATAAGCAGGGACCAAAATAAAGCAGCCGACTGACTCGCTAAATGGACCATGAAATGCAAAATGAAAATGTTGTTCAACAACCTTCATGCCTCAAATCAGCTGAGTACAATCACTTTAATTGAAAGTATGAGCTCATGATATGGAAGGAGTGACAGTTCAAACCGTTAATTACAATCACATCTTATTTGTTTACTAATTTAAACAAATTTTACTAACCTTATTGGCTGCTTGTGATTAGTCTCAATTTGCTGCAGGAAACATAGTTGGTTAATCTGTAGATCGGTCTTCATCAACATGTAGATGTCATCACCCTTCTAGTTGTCAATTCCTCAAATAAGTTGTTCTGGTGTTCTTTACCTAGACTATGAGCTCCCCAAAGTTCTCATTTCTTGTTTAAAGTTTAAATGAAATGGTAGTCTCCATTGAAGGTTGAAGAAGTCTTTTCCTCAAATTGATCTATAATACTCAAATGCTCATCATTCGATCAATCATGGTTTTTTTAGAATTAGAATATTAATAATAGTTTCTCATGTTGAGTCAATTTATTGAACAATTGGCCTTCTTTATTGATAACTGTCATTAAGTTGTTTGTGCCTTTGGTAGATGGCTTCCATTTTTGTTCTAAAATTATACTTTTAGCTTCGTTGATAATCTATTCCTCCTCGCAAGCTTGCATACTGCTCTAGCTTCTCGCCGCCGTAATCCAGCATTACTCCATGATTCTTTCCTCAAGTCCCGTCTCTCTGTTCAACGAGTTTGAGAATTCTTCTCCTTATCTTTGGTTCATGGAAAGGATTATAAAATTTCAGTAATTTTCAATTGTTTTGAAACTAGCTTGTCATGCAGTGATTTGGGATCAAGATTTGGAATCTATCATAAATCAAAGCTAAATTTGGAATTCGAAGGAAATTAATCTTATTTTAGCACTCAAATTTTTAATTTTTGCATCTTTATAAATCAAGTGCGTGTATTGCGCACTTTGTTTTCCAATGTAAGTTTAGTTTTAATTTAAGTGTGGGTACACCTTTTTCTTTCCAATATAAGTTTAGTTTTAATTTTAAAAAAACCTTTCAACTACTAACAAAATTTAGGAGTGGTTGTACATCATTCGATTCGAGTACGTGTATAAGTGAATTAAAACATGAATGACCAATAAAAATTCAAGATTCCTCCAAGAAATGAAACCTATCATAATTTCTTCTATTTCTTCCCCTTCTAGTTGAACCAGCCTTTGATTCATGGAGGAAGGTGAATGTTCAACCTCGCTCCATCGGCCTGATGAGTTTTCTGAACACTTTCCATCGCTAGTCCAGCTCCCTGATCATCCAAAGATCAGAGACAATCTTGTTTATGAGCCTCCAATAAGCAAAAGCAAATATGTAGTTTCAAGGAAAACATTTGCTGATTTATTTATAAACAATGAGACTAATTCAATTCACAAAGACATAAATAGATCATGGGATAATGATCATGTGGAAATTCTATTCAAAGAAGAATATTTGGATGTTCTTCGTTTGAAATCAAAATTTACTTTGGTGGGCAAGTTTGCGAGTGGAAAACCTAGTTATACTGCAGTTAAAGCTTTCTTGGAAAGTTTTAGATTCAAAGGAGAGTATAATGTCTCAAGTTATGACTTCAAGCATATTTTCATAGAATTCACAAGGTGGGATGATGTAAAGATTCTGTGGAGAAGAAATATATGGAAAATTGGGGATAAAATTATGAGGTTGCTTCTTTGGTCTCATAATTTTAACCCTCAGGTGGAGAATCCTGCTACTCTTGCTCATATAGATCTACCAAATTTACCCGAATTCATGTATTGTGAAGCTACTATATTGGAGAATGCTAAATCTCTTGGGACTCCTCTAAGTGTATGGGTTCCAGACAAAAACAGGGCCAACCAAAATTACTGCAGAATATCGGTTGTCTTAGATGTTTCTAAAAAGCCGTCTAAAAGAATCAGAGTTGGTTCTGGGACTTACAGTTTCTGGCTAGATCTTGTTTACAGTAAAATACTGGAGTATTGCCAAGACTTCTCTCATCTGGGCCATTCGGATAATAATTGCCAAAAATCTACTCAAAGGAAGACTGTTAATCTAGCTACTTCCTCCAACCCAATCCAGATAAGTGAATCCTTAATACATGAATTTCAGCTAAAGAAATATAATCATAAAGTTAAATTTATCATTGTTAATGAAAAAATTGATTCTTCTGATAAATCTGAAAAGAATAATGAAAGCGTAGAAATCCCACCTAATAGTGTTGACAATAATGAGTTGATTGGTGCTCTGCATATGCTGGACATGGAAGTTAGTTCTAAAAAAGAGAGTTCCACACCGTTTCCTCTGTTATCTAATTCATCTCCAACTAAGCACACCTCAGGAAGCCTTCCTCCTTCACCTGTTTACAAGCAAAGGAAGACTGACGTTAAGCAGATCAAGAATGTTAAAACCCTAACTACTAAGGGGATAATATCCTCCGAGCTTCTGCAACACAAAACTGTTGCAAAAAACAATAAACATTCTAAATGACTATTAACATCCTAAACTGGAATATTCAAGGAATTAGGAACAAGCTTACTCAATCAAGAATTAAATCTATTAAGAGGTAAAAAAATCTAAATTTTATTGCCCTTCAGGAGCCTATGATCAGTGTTTCTAAGATTGAATCAATCTTATGGACTGGTTTTCAGAGTTATACAAGCAACATAAGTAACAAGCTGCGGGTGATATGGACTGGGGATTCTAAGGTGGACATTAGCATCAATGAAGATCAATTTCTGCACTTAAAAATTAATCACATCTCTCTGCCTAAGTATTTTCTGGTCACTGTCATCTATGCAAAATGCACTAGAAGTTTGCGTAATCTTCTTTGGGATAATCTAAGAAAGGTGGAGGAAGAGGATATAGAATGAATTCTGTGTGGGGACTTCAATACAATTGCATATCCTGATGAACAACTACATTGTTCAACTAACTGCTCAGCTAGCATGGATGATTTCAATGCATTTATACTAGATTGCAATCTTATTGACGCTGGTTTCTCTGGAAATAAATATACCTGGTCTAATGTAAGGCAATGGAGAAGATTAGACAGGTTCTACTAAACAATAAATGGCTTTTCTACTTTGATGAGACCACTGTTTCTCATTTATCTAAATCCTGCTCTGATCACTCTTCTCTTTTTATTAAAATTTCTACATCTTCTATCAAAAGACTGTCTACTTTCAAGTTTTTAAATATGTGGTGCAGGAATGATGAGTTATATATCTTTGTGGAGAGTTGCTGGGCTATGGAATATAATGGGGGCTCTATATACAAATTCTGGTCTAAGCTAAAGAATCTCAAGGCCACGCTTAAAGTGTGGAATAAATCAGTCTTTGAGAATATATTTGACTCTACCAGTCAACTTGAGGGGAAGATTATTACTCTTGAGTCCAGGGTGCTTAGTTCTAATGATACTTAAACTAAGGATGATTTGAAGAAGGCTAATGACAATCTTCTCTTGCTACTTGATAGAGAAGAGGATTATTGGGTCCAAAAATCTCATACTGATTGGTGCAGGGAGGGAGAGAGGAACACAACATTCTTTCACAACTATGTAAATATGAGGTATAAGAGATCTAATATCTCTCGAATATGGACTGGTGATAAATAAGAGGAAGATGAGAAGGCTATCGGGGAATCTGCAGTAATCCATTTCAAATATCTTATTCCTGATTTACCTAATCCTTGGTATCCTAATCTACTGAAGAACTTTAACCCTAATCTGGTCTCTGAAGATGACAATGATATGTTAATGAGGCTGCCTGATTACACTGAAATATATGATATCATCAAGAACCTAAACCCTAATGTTGCTGCTGGGCCAGATGGGTTCAATGGCAATTTTTCAAGCACTGTTGGGCTATTATCAAGGAGGATCTTTGTTCAACTATCAGGGATTTCATTAAGGATGGTTCTTTTCCTATGGGCTTATATGCTACTGTCTTATGTTTGATTCTTAAAGGGGAGGCTCCTAAGAGTTGGAAGGATTAAAGCCTATCAACTTAACCACTTTCTAAGCATGATAATCTCTAAACTAATCAATACTAGACTTTATGCTCTTCTACCTAACTTAATCTCTGCTGAACAGGGGGCCTTTACTAAAGGAAAGAGCATCCATGAGAACATTATGATTGCTCAAGAGCTCTCTTTTGATCTAAATAGCAAGACTAGATGAGACAATATTCTTTTGAAAGTGGACATGGATAAGGCTTTCGATAGGTTAGATCACACATTCATGCTCAATGTGCTGATGGCTTATGGGTTCAAGGCTGACTTCGTAAGGCTGATTGAGAAGAATGTGTCAAATTGCCAGTTTTATGTTTTGGTTAATGGTGTCTCTCGGGGCTTCTTTAAATCTAATAAGGGCCTCAAACAGGGTGACCCACTGTCACCCAGTCTATTCATACTGGCATAGGAGTACCTCATTAGAGGCTTAAAAGACTTACTGATATGGATGCTAAAATCAACTATAAAAGTAGAGGGGAAATTAACTTATCTTATCTTTGTTTTGTTGATGACATCCTTGTATTCTGCAATGGGTCTTCAAGATCTGTCAAGAAGATTATGAAAGTTTTTAATCAGTATGAAGAAATTTCAGGTCAATTGGTGAATAAAGAGAAGTCTAGAATTATAATCTCTAAGAAATATTCTTCTCACCATGTTAAAAATCTTGAGAGTCTTCTGGGATTTAAGCAATGCCATCTGCCTTTTAAATATCTGGGAGCTGTAATCAACACAACAAAGAGAGTTAGAGATTTTGAAGGCCTCATTGCCAAAACAACAAACAAATTAGTTGAATGGGACCATAAAATTCTTTCTGTTGGTGGCAGATTAATCCTAGCTAAGAATGTCATTTCTACCAATCCTCTTTTCATGTGCCAACATACTGAAATTCCTAAAACTATCATCAGAAAGTTGGAAATTCTTTATAACAAGGTTCTCTCGGGAACTAATTCTACTAAACTTCTACTCACTGGTGCAAATGGTCAAATATATGCAAGAACTATGATGAGGGTGGACTTAATCTAAGAAGATTGGGGGATACGATTGATATTTTTTTCAGCTAAGCTTTGGTTTAATTTGAGAAAAAAATATTCTCTTTGGGCTACTATTACAAAATCTATATATTTCAAGTACCAGCATCCCCTGATGGTTCCTTTACATCCTAAAAGTTATCTTATTTGGAAAAGGCTTTAGAGGGTGAGAGATAGGGCTGCAAAGTTTATTTTCTGGCATGTTAACAGTGGCAATGTGGATATAAACCTAGACGGATGTTGTTCAACTAATGCTTTCACCAATTTCACTAATGATGAAGACAAAACTTTATATGCTACTTCTATGATTCATGAGTATTAGGATGCAGTCAGATGGAATATCTCAAAGCTTGAGACTGTTTTCAATCATAACCAAATCCAAAACATTCTCAAGTTTGGCCTGAATAACACAACTAAAGACACTATCAGCTGGACTCTTAGTGCTGATGAGCACTTTGACACTAAAGCTACATGGAGCGAGTTCATGAAGAAAGAAAATTATTCTAACCTGTATGCTCAAACTTGGAATAACGTGACTCCCTTCAAATACTCCTTCATGCCATGGAGAACTCTCAAAGGTTGGGTTTCAACTGACAATGTCCTGCAAAAAAGAAATTTACAATTACCTTCGAAGTGCCAAAATTGCAACAGTTTTGAAAGTATAAATCATGTGTTCGTAGACTATCAAAAGGCTTGGAGGGTCTAGATGTTCTTTGCTACTCATTTCAGAATCTACATTACTAAAACCATGACTCTACCTCACTTGATAAGGTTATGGTACTGGTCTACTAACAAAGAGATTCACATTCGTACGATTCTTCCTTCGATCATTGCTTGGGTGATATGGCAGGCCAGAAACAAAAGGAAGATGGAAAGCAACAATACAAGCTCTGATCACATGATTAACAGTATCATGTTCATCCTATCAAGCCTAGACAATGCGTGTTTACCAAAAAATAAGCATTGGGGTAAGGATGTAATGGCTGGGATTTCTATTGGTAGCGTTAACCACTTAATTAATCTTATTGTCCCAGTTGCCCTAATTTGGAAGAGCCCTAAACTGGGTCGCTACAAGTTAAATTCAGATTGTGCTTGCACTAAGTCTGGTGAGTGCTATGGAGGTGGCTTGGTCAATGATTATGCTGGTACTATCATTTTTGCCTATGGGAAAGTCTACGGTAAGGGGAGCACCATCATAGCTGAGGCCAGAGCCATGTTTGATGGTATTCAGTTGTGTTTTGAGAATGGGATAACTTCTGTGGATATAGAAATTGACTGTCGCATTTTAGCTCAAAAATGATCCTATTAGGGAGAGCTCCTTGGTATCTAAAAGCTCTTCTCAATTGTTGCTACCATTCGATCTCTTCCAACATGAAAGTCATTCACGTCTTCAGAGAGCAGAATGAAACTGCTGATTTTCTCACTAAGTTCTCTCTTGAATCCAATATGAACTCTTATTTCGAAGGAAATAGAGTTCCGAATAGAGTGAGAACGATTTCTTTCGTAGAGAGTCTGGGTCTATGCTACCTCAGAATTAATGCAGAGAGTTAAGTATGAAGACTTACCTGGTTTTTCTCCGCTGGTTAGAATCGATCTTCATCTATACTAGCTATGTTGGACGATTCATGCAAGGGGGTGGATTTGGTTTCGGGGGTGTCAATTTCGGAGTTGAATGGTCTCTGAGAAGTTTGAATTTTCTATCCGGGTCATTTTCATGGTTGATTCAGGGTTTTTATCAAGAAAGGGAAGCTACAATTCTGAAGCGAATGACTTTGATTAGGGTTCTGGAAGGATCGAGGGAATTTTTTTGTGAGGGTTTTCTCTATTTGGGTCGTCTCCATGGTTGGCTACAAGTTTTTCTTTAAGGAATGGCAAGGATTGAGAAATGAAAGGGAGAAGAATAGTAGCTAGGGTTATGGATTTGAGATTTTGTTTCGAAGATAGTCTATCAATGCTGCTAGTGCAATTGTATTCTGTTTAAAGTTTAATAAAAGGTCTAATGAAGTTTGAAAAAAAAAATATTAGGACGATTTTAGAAACAAAATAAAAAACAAAGGTGGACGCTTAAATTAGCTTAGAAATTGAAGGGTATAGCCGTGATAAAACTTAATTTGTAGTACGAATCAATCATACGATAAAGTTAAGGTTTAGATGCACCCGCCGAAAATAACGGAATGTACGACCATTTGGTAGTTTGTCCATACGCGCGAGCGAGCGCGAGCGCGTGAGATAAGCTGGTTGAATGATTGTCGTCTTTCTAATATGTGGGCCATGGTCACATTATAAAACTAATGTGGAAGCAGATGTACGGTTTACTAGTTAGTGCAAACGATAGGAGCAGGACAATAGAAAAACCAAACAAAAAGAAAACCATAGGACAATAGTATAGTTTAAGCCTCTTAAACACGTCGGTTAAGAAAAAAAGTTTTTTCCGTACATGATATAGAGGGGTGGCAATCGCGTCGCCTCTAAAACTGATTTTTTACACAGATTCGTTAGCGTTGTGACAACTGACAACAACTATGTCGTGACTAATTAGTTTGCCTTTTTTGGATCACTTTAAGATACATTTTTTAGTCGTATAAAATAAATTAAAATATTTATATTATTTAAAATAGTTGTTTGATTTTTTAATTTTTTTAATATTCGCTTAAATTTATTTCTATGATTAAATTTAGTTGAAAAAAAAATTATATTTTTAAAGCCGTTAGAATGTCATGTACTTGTGCTATAGTTTAAAAAAATTTGAATTGCTCCAATGAATAGTTTCGAAGTTGGATTTATTAGAGAATATCCTAGGAACAACAAGATTCATATTCTGCATATCCATTTTTATTCTATTAAACTCTAAGATTCATACAATAAACTATATTATTATGTAACGATTATTGTCTTACATGTAGAAATAAGCAGAGCAATCGTCAAACAATCTCTTTATAATATCTTCAGGTAGAGTATAAGTAGAAAAACAAGAAATTTCAGCTAAGATTACAAAAATTGAGATGCAGTTAGTCATCATCTCGAGCTTAGAATTTACAAATTGAAGAAATACTTACTTCTAAAGCATGAATAAGATCAGGAAGCCTACTATTAGTTAAAGAGTACCTCACCATCGATGATGCTAAGTAAAATTCTCCCAATAAATAAGAAGCTAGTTCCATCAGAATGTTCGAGTACCTATGGACTAAACAAAAATGCACTCTCAAAGCTTTGTAAATAAAAAAAATATGAAGAAATAGGGAATGAAAATTAAAACTAGCGGCTAGATTTTAGCTTTTAGCTTTTAGTGTTAGTTTTAATTTCCTAAAAAAACGAATAACTTTGGGATTTTAGTTACCTAAATCTTAATGGGCATCAATGTAACCCAATTTATTTCAATATAAAAGTTTTCAAAAAATAAAATAAAAAAGGTTTGAATTGTCTATTTATTTATATATTACTTGTACAGCCGTAATTAACAAAACAAAATAAAAAATATATTTAATTAATAACAAAAAATATCTAATATTCGTATGAATAAAATCATACATGAGATTAATTGGACAAAATAATAACGATGTTTGATACAATAAAATTAGAAAAACATAACAATAATTTTTGATATAATAAAAAAAACTAAATCATCACAATTGTGGTGTTGGATGATCTTGATCGTAAAAAAATTATGGTGTTATAGGATCTTGATTGTCAAAAACTTGTCATTCGTCATAAGCAGTATTGTTGACAGTGCACGCCCCTTTGCATATGATTATCAGTGATGCGATATTCACCTAAGTAACTCAGGATTTGACACGACTGAGTATGGGTTTGGGCATACTGAGATGGGTTGAAACATATATGGTATGAGTTTGAGAAAACGTCAATTCTATATATTTATGCTCGAAAAATATTCTTTTAGGTGGTTATTGATGAGAAGAACTACCAACATTGGAAGTGGTCGACCCTCGCATCATCTCATGCTCGATTGGCCTCACCCAATCATGACGCGAATTAGGTGGACCACGATGATTGAACTCCCACACTTGGTCTAAAATTTCTTGAAAATGTAGAAAGACCTCCCATTTTGACTAGAGTTATCCATTCCAAGAATATATCTCTTAGCTTCTAAGCGATAACTTTCCTACTCCACAATCCCATAGATATGGATGCTCAATACACCCACTAACATTTACCTTATTATTACTAAGAAACTAAGTTGGTATCATCCCATAAGATATATACGTTTACCACATGGATTACTCATATGTATCCCGACACCATAGCAACGGTTACAAATGATTGAAGATTCGATATCATTGAATCATTATTAGGAACGAAACGAGTATTAACCAATTTCAGAGCTAATTTCTAAACTTCATCTAGATTATGTCTACTAATAGGTCTAAGTTTACCACCAAAAATTGGCTAAGGTCTATCATTATTAAGTATTGTGAATGCTTCATTCAAGGGTATAAACCAATCAATCATCCAGTTCTTATGAGGATAACTTAAGCACTCTAAATAATTATCTAAATGGTCATGTTGCGGCAAACCAAATTGTTGTTCTAGGTCAGTTTTATAAAAGATATATTGCGTACCATTAATAATGCATTTCATCCCCAAATTAGATGTATTATCCAAAATTATAACACTTTTTTTCATAAAATTATTGTCCTAGATCTATATACCAGTTGATGAAGCAAAAAATCTCAATCAAACACCAAAATGGTTTCTAGGGAGAGAATAAGACTAAATATATATGGAAAGAAAATATAATTATGAATAATAATATTTTTGTTTAAAAAATGGTTACATTACAATCATACTTTTAACTTTTATTTATACAAGTTACTCCAAACCCATTTTCTTTTTCCATATTTATCTCTGTCTATTACATATTTGAAATATTAAATGTGGAGTACTATCATGTGTAATTATATTATAAATATATTTGTTGTGCTTTAATACTATCTGGAATATAGCTTTATTAGCATTCCCCGCCTAGTCATTGAGTTGGAGTATGATGAAACTTAAGGACTATACAATGGTCAATTATACTATCAGAATAATGTAATCTTCAAGTCCTTCATTGCCCGTGTCTTTTGAGACACCCACTATATTTTGTTGAATCATGTACTTTTGAATTTGTCGATTGTCGTAGCTTAATGTTCATTTATATTTTTTGTCGAGGCTCAGTTTCTTATGCCGAAGTAACTATGCTAATGATGTAGGCTAGACTCGTAAAAGTCTTAAGGCTTGGTTATTTTGATCTTCCTAGTCGAAATACTATAAGAGATGTCTCAAACTTGGTTCTTGCTGAACTACTCATGCATTTTTAAAATCCTCCGCCGACTAAAACCTTCCTTGAGAATAAAAAGATATATTTTACTAAAGGGAAAATGTACATATAACAATTAATATGCTGCTAGGGTGTTACATGTTTCTTTAGAATTCTTTGATTCTTTAGTGGATATGGAAGGGTGATGAGTAGCCCCCCTAGTATTTGCTGAGTAATGAAGTAAAAACTATTTTTAAGTTTACTATCCAACTACTTTCCTTATTTTAGATTCTTACTTGAAGTTGTCACGTTTCAAGTCTTCATCATATTTCCGGTTGTCATATCTCAGGTCGACGTGCTTCAAGTCGGCATGTTTCAGGTCGACATGCTTCGTATAATATTTCTCAAGTCACTTTCCATCGTTGTTGATACTAAAGAAGATTCTTTATTTGAACAAATTGTTTTGTCATAACATTTTTTTTATCTTGATCGTAAAAAAATTATGGTGTTATAGGATCTTGATTGTAAAAAACTTGTCATTCGTCATAAGCAGTATTGTTGACAGTGCACGCCCCTTTGCATATGATTATCAGTGATGCTAAATTCACCAAAGTAACTCAGGATTTGACACGACTGAGTATGAGTTTGGGCATACTGAGATGGGTTGAAACATATATGGTATGAGTTTGAGAAAACGTCAATTCTATATATTTATGCTCGAGAAATATTCTTTTAGGTGGTTATTGATGAGAAGAACTACCAACATTGGAAGTGGTCGACCCTCACATCATCTCATGCTCGATTGGCCTCACCCAATCATGACGCGAATTAGGTGGACCACGATGATTGAACTCCCACACTTGGTCTAAACTTTCTTGAAAATGTAGAAAGACCTCACATTTTGACTAGAGTTATCCTTTCCAAGAATATATCTCTTAGCTTCTTAGCGATAACTTTCCAACTCCACAATCCCATAGATATGGATGCTCAATACACCCACTAACATTTACCTTATTATTACTAAGAAACTAAGTTGGTATCATCCCATAAGATATATACTTTTACCACATGGATTACTCATATGTATCCCGACACCATAGCAACAGTTACAAATGATTGAAGATTCGATATCATTGAATCATTATTAGGAACGAAACAAGTATTAAACAATTTCAGAGCTAATTTCTAAACTTCATCTAGATTATGTCTACTAATAGGTCTAAGCTTACCACCAAAAATTGACTAAGGTCGATCATTATTAAGTATTGTGAATGCTTCATTCAAGGGTATAAGCCAATCAATCATCCAGTTCTTATGAGGATAACTTAAGCACTCTAAATAATTATCTAAATGGTCATGTTGCGGCAAACCAAATTGTTGTTCTAGGTCAGTTTTATAAAAGATATATTGCGTACCATTAATAATGCATTTCATCCCAAAATTAGATGTATTATCCAAAATTATAACACTTTTTTCATAAAATTATTGTCCTAGATCTATATACCAGTTGATGAAGCAAAAAATCTCAACCAAACACCAAAATGGTTTCTAGGGAGAGAACAAGACTAAATATAAATGGAAAGAAAATATAATTATGAATAATAATATTTTTGTTTAAAAAATGGTTACGTTACAATCATACTTTTAACTTTTATTTATACAAGTTACTCCAAACCCATTTTCTTTTTCCGTATTTATCTCTGTCTATTACATATTTGAAATATTAAATGTGGAGTACTATCATGTGTAATTATATTATAAATATATTTGTTGTGCTTCAATACTATCTGGAATATAGCTTTATTAGCATTCCCCGCCTAGTCATTGAGTTGGAGTATGATGAAACTTAAGGACTATACAATGGTCAATTATACTATCAGAATAATGTAATCTTCAAGTCCTTCATTGCCCGTGTCTTTTGAGACACCCACTATATTTTGTTGAATCATGTACTTTTGAATTTGTCGATTGTCGTAGCTTAATGTTCATTTATATTTTTTGTCGAGGCTCAGTTTCTTATGCCGAAGTAACTATGCTAATGATGTAGGCTAGACTCGTAAAAGTCTTAAGGCTTGGTTATTTTGATCTTCCTAGTCGAAATACTATAAGAGATGTCTCAAACTTGGTTCTTGCTGAACTACTCATGCATTTTTAAAATCCTCCGCCAACTAAAACCTTCCTTGAGAATAAAAAGATATATTTTACTAAAGGGAAAATGTACATATAACAATTAATATGCTGCTAGGGTGTTACATGTTTCTTTAGAATTCTTTGATTCTTTAGTGGATATGGAAGGGTGATGAGTAGCCCCCCTAGTATTTGCTGAGTAATGAAGTAAAAACTATTTTTAAGTTTACTATCCAACTACTTTCCTTATTTTAGATTCTTACTTGAAGTTGTCACGTTTCAAGTCTTCATCATATTTCCGGTTGTCATATCTCAGGTCGACGTGCTTCAAGTCGGCATGTTTCAGGTCGACATGCTTCGTATAATATTTCTCAAGTCACTTTCCATCGTTGTTGATACTGAAGAAGATTCTTTATTTGAACAAATTGTTTCGTCATAACATTTTTTTTATCTTGCCATCATACTTATTTTGGAAACATATCTCGAGGAAGACGTATTTGTATCATTTTATTCGTAAGTAGGTGTACATAGATTTTAAAAATATAGTTACTTAGGCAACAAAGTTGTATTATATTTCTCGTCGTGGAGGTTGTGGTACATATTTAATTAGTTTGTTAATTGCATATCCTCATAATGTCTCCACCTCAGGGTTGATTTAGGTAACCGTATTGTAATTTGACCCGTAGGCTACGACATAGTATGGGTACTTGCATATCCTGATGGTATTTCCATCTCATGGTTGTTTTGGGTGCCCAATATTGTGATTTTACCTATAAGCCAAGACACAATATGGCTACTTGCATATCGTGATCGTGTTTCCACCTCAAGGTTGGTTTGGGTGTCGAACTTACGAGTTGACTCGTTGGCCAGGTTACAGTATGGCTACTTGCATATCCTGATGATGTTTATACCTCAGAGTTGGTATGGGTAATCAACATTGCGATTTGACTCATAAGCCAGGGCCTAGTAAGGCTATTTGCATATCCCGTAAATTCATAAACCGAATGCGCGTTTACTAACCATGTTTGCTATATTGTTAGTATACACAAGCCCTATTATTATTTACATGGAGGTCGCTTGGTTTTAAACATTTTTATCATGGATATCAGTTGGCGTTTTATCACAGAGATCACTTGGCGCATATCATATAGATAACTTGGCTTAAAGCCTTTTTATCATGGAAATGGAGAACATTTAGCTTATAGAATTTTCTACCATGAAGATAAATATCGTTTGGCCTATAGTATTTTTTATAATGAAGATGGAGACCACTTGGCGTATAGCTTTATCTATCATGTAGATTGGTTGATAATTGTCATTTTTAAGAGCTTATTGCACAACCTTTTTTTTGTTAATGACGAACCTTGGCTTATAACCTCATATTAATTTATGTACAATCTATGTTTATATCTATGCCAAATGATATTAAAGCTCAAAATATATGCAACATGGAGAATTATTCTTAAATGTATGTAAGTTCACCAACATATCTTATGATGTCTTACGATGATTAAGTTGAGTTATAAGATATACGTTTATTTTATGGGTTAAATTTTTGAACTTTGAGTTATAAAGTGAAGCTTTTGACGAGGACTAAAATTTATTTTGAATATCCATTGAAAAAGTCATATTAGATATTCACTTTGATGAGAAAGACTTATTATGGTTTTGTTGTGGAGATCTTGCTTGTGAAACTGTTGCTAATTTGAAAACTTGATTTAGTATTAGAGATCTCAAGTTCGATTCTCGGATTATGTAAATCTGTTGAAATATGGTGATTTTTTGTATCGAAGCAAACATTATTGTTCAAAATATAAAAATCTTTCCCCACTTTCAATAGTCACAACACATAAGGCAGTATTTCACTATATATACCTTAATCCCATACTGCTCACTGATTCTCTCTGCTTGTACAAATAAGAACATGAAACACAGTCTAAATGATTTGAAAACTCTAAGTATTATATATGTGGATTCAAATCAATCTAGATGACATACTAGAAATCCAACATGTATCTAAACTCAGGTCTTAAATGCCAACTAGAGAGCATACACGAATCCGATCTCCAAACTCTCACTTTGTTGCTGCTGAAGCTGAATACATGGATGAAGGCTTGGTGCCTGGTTGTCTGGATGATGATGTTTGTGATTATTCGTCCATGAGTACCGCTGATGCTCTTCTAGACTCTATTACTTATAAACTTCTTACTGTTCATAAACAATGTATTAAAGAATTAGGCTAAAAACCTTGATTGGTCACCAATGTTTGGCACTTGTTGCATTTTTGCCACTAAGGTTCCTTTGTCCCCAAAACGGGTCATCTTTGTTTTAAAAACTTTTTTGCTGTCATTGAGAGTTGAACTCAAGACCTCGCATTACCAATCAGGTGCTCTAACCAACATTAGGGCTGACTATTGGTATTGAGCTATAACTTTTAGTTTCTAGTATATATATAAATTAGGTTTTAGTTAATCCAGTTGAGCTTTAAATGTTTGTATACTATTAATAGGCGTTTACGTGGTTTTATGACACCAAACTCTCATATCTTAGTTGGTTAGAGCATCCACTTAGTAACGCGAGTTCATGAGTTCAACTCTCTATGACAACAAAATGTTTTTTTAAAACAAAGATGATCCGTTTTGGGGACGAAGAAACTTAGTGGCAAGAGTGAAACAAGTGCCAAAAACCGCTGACCAGTCTAGGATTTTAGCCCAAACAATTAGTACGACGCTTCCTAAAATCAATTGCATAATCTGATGCACATTATAGAGCATCATTGTCAAGGTAAAATTGTGAAAATTGTTAGATACCTTAAAATCCAATGATCTCTTTGAAATTGGAGATCTAAGACTGGTGGTAGGGCTACCAAGATAAGTGACGTATGTTTCTCAAAGAAAATTTGAAGAAATATAACTATTATTTTTAGTAGAATTGAAGTCCATGAAAGATATTAAGAACTGAGAAAAATGTACATCTGGCAAAAACATAATGGTGAGGTGTTTAAATTGTGGAGAGGGAGTAAGAGGAGTATCAGATGGCTCAGTCATAAAATTTGAGCATAAAAAAGAGGGAGAAACCACTTGTATCCCATGGATATATGTTCCAGTGTCAAACATAAAAGATATTTCAAGTAATTTGGCAGATAACGACAAGAGGCATATGAGCAACTGAGCTGTTGATTGGAGAGATAAATTTGTAAATGACGCATGAGAAGAAGGTAAAGCTAAAAGTGGTAGAGCTATTCCCATATAGTAGTTGAGTGACCCAATTGTTTGTGGTCTATTTAGATGGGTGGCTGATGCATTACCTTCTGGAATACAAAATGTAGGCACAATACACTTCCGACATTTTTGCGCACCAAAATAAGACAAAGCCGTAACACACTATACCATCTCAGTTCTTGGTGATGAAACATCTCTTGCACTGAGTCCACGATGGAGATCGAAAAAGCTTAAGATCTGGGTTATCATAGAGATGAACGTCTTCGAAAAATATGAATAAAAATGACGCCATCTCGGTTAGAATATGATACCTATTTAGTCAATGCGTGATGGAAATTTTGTTGTAAATCTGAAAGTGCTGGTGTGATGTATTAAAAAATATAATTGAGAGAACGAAGTGTTGTAAGATGAATAAATAGTTATGAAATGTTCACGCATCTAATATAAAAGTTATTTCAATTGTTATTATTGCACACTTTATATTTCTTTTGTGCCAATTCATGTGTCTCTATTTAAGTATATATCATAACATCTTGTGGTTAATACCAAATAATGTACTATATGCGTGTATGTATTATACAAATGTATGTGATACATACAAATATTCATGTATATTGCATACATGTGTAATATATACTACTGTGTTTCCGTTGCTTTTGTGCATATATTATGAATATATGCAGTGTTTAACATGTAGATCTCACTGGGGATTTCAGTTTAATGTATTTAATACTAAAGAAAAAGTATACTGCAAATACATGGGTGGAAATAAAAAATAAAGATAATAGCTTATCAAAATCATGCACATGCAAGTTTTACTTATCACTATTTTGTCATTGTTAATGAATGTATCGTAACATTATTTATCCAGTTGAGGTCGTATGAGGGTATAAAATCATTATCAGTTAGAATTTGATTTTATCGGAGACAAGCTCTATTATGGGAGACGAGCCATTAATAGAATATGAGACTTTAATTTTAGAAGAGCCCTCATATTCGTTTAATCGAAGACGAGCCTTTCATTGGATAAAAGCTCTCACATTCGACTCGAGACGAATCTTTTTCTTTGTTCAAAATCATTGCTTCTTGATTTTGACGAACTTTTTTTTGTTGGCGAGTCCTTTTATTTTATTTTACAACAAACATTCATGATTTTGCTTTCAAATACTATATTTCGTTTCAGAATAATATTTAAAATCATTGAATTTTACTTTTAATATATTTCATCCACTGTACTTATGATATTCAAATATATATATAAATTTCTTTCCAATAAATTGAGAGACCAGACTATATCAACGAGCAATATCTATAGTCCATTGTAGTTATAATATTTAAATAAATTAGGAGACTTGATTGTATTAAATTATTATATGAAGTATATTTTGTCCAGTCTAGTTATGATATTCGAAAAAAATGTATTTTTTATTTTCCATAAAATAAATTAGAAGACTTGCATGTATCAATTTGTTATGTGCATTATATTTAGTCACTTTAGTTATAATATTTAAATAAATAAACAAATTAATATATAATTTTATTTCAAATAAATTAGTAGCTCTCACTGTATTAGTCAATATCATTATGCTCATCAATTTAGAATTAATATTTCATTCTAACATACACTTACTTGTAAATTTATAACGACTAACACATGAGCTTATTTGTAAATTAATAACCGTATATATACATTTATAACATAAATGTAAATTAATATTTGTTATTTCAATCCTTTGATAATTGCAAAATGTATAGTTCGGAATTCAAAAACACAGAGACGACACTAATTAGTAAGCAGTTTGTTGCTTTAGATTTGAGCTCGTTAATAAAATAAGGCCACAAAATAATTAAAAAATTAATGACATAAATTTTAATAAATCACAAGTAGAAGAAGACACATGGTTATTTCAGTAAAAAATATGATCTCTATCATATGACTGAACCGTGATTTAAACTTCTTCGATTCAGATTGTGGATTTTCGACTTCCTTAAAATGTTAATTAATCGTTTGGCAAGCAGAACGATGAGAAATCTTGAAACTTACACACGAAGAGAGATCGAGAACCACCGGTGTTTATCACAATTTATTTTTCAATCGTCTTACTTTTTATTAATTTTTAACCTTTTCCAACTCTAGTGAAATGATTTTAGTTTTTAGAAACATGAGAAACAAAAAATTTATCCCACAGATGACGATAATTTGATAAGGCAAAAAACCCCAATTAAATACCAAAACGTTTTCTAGAGAGAAAATTAGACTCAAATGAAGAAATATAATTATGAAAAAAATATAATTGTGAATAATAATATTTATGTCTAAAAAATGATTACATTAGAATTAGAGTTTTGACTCTTATTTATACAAGTTACTCGAGACCATTTTTCTAATTCTTTATTTATCTTTATTTATTACACATTTCAAATAATAGATATGTCGTAATATCACGTGTAATTAGATTATAATTATATTATTTGTGCTTTAATAATATCCAGAATACAACCTTATCACCATTTGTAACTAAATCTTGAAAACGTAAACCAACTCATCCGTTCCTCTTTAAGATAATTAAATAAAATTTCAATACCTACGACATTGTTAAGCTCATCAGATTCTTAAAAGATACCCACGTTTTATAATGATTCAGGTCATAACAATGTGAAAATCATTGTCGATGTCATCTCAAATATCCTGACTTGATTCTTCTTCCATATCTTCAGATATATTGATCGATATACATTTCATTGACTCTGTCGTGGCTCTTCTTCTCAATGTGAATTTCGACATATGTTCAGGTATTTTTTTTACTTTTTCTCAGAGTCATTTAATATAGATTGAATATAATTATGATTTGAGAAAATAATAGTTGAAGATGATTTTAAGATCAAAAGGTAATAGAATGATAATATGATAAATGTGAGTAAAATGATCATATTTATAGAAAAAAAGTTTGGTTAGCCGTTGCAAAATATATATTGTGTTATATTGAATGAACATCTTTTTTATCATTTTTTCAAAAATAACTACTCGTTATCGGCCAACGGATATCCATCTTCTGATGAAGGTAAGTTTTCTGGAGTTTCTTCTCTATAAATAAAGAAGAAACTCTTTCATTTCTCATTCATCTCTCAGTTCATCTCTAAAGTCATCTTCCAAACAATTTTATTTCTTCCAAAAGCTCTAAAAAAGCTACTATAATCTCTCAAATACAACTATTATAATTAGGACTATAATATTTGAAACTAAGTTTTTTTTTCTATAATCTTCTAAAATTTTCGAGCAAATCTTATGTTTGGTCTACTCAAGGTTTTTTGGTAATTGAGCATTATTGGTTATTTAAGTGTTTGGTATACTCTTCTATAGTTTCATATGTGTTATTGTTTGATTTGTTTCATTTACTAGGTTTTTTATATTTTAAAAATACTCTTTAAATAAAATCAAACAGAAAGTGACAAAATGTCCCATCCCACCTTAATATTTGGCCAATTTATACCTAAATTATTGTGATAATAATTATCAATATATGAATGATCATTTAGATATCGGTCTAGAAAAACCAATCTTTGAAACATATTTTCCCATGCTAGCGGTATCGCTGATAGGAGTGGTTCAAAGTCTTTGAACATCTTAGGTATGTAAACACTTTCTTGCAAAACATGAAATTATTACAACAATGTGTAAATATTGTGAAAAATAATATACTTATACGAAAAAATAGAAGCACCGGGGTTATGATGAACTTTTTTAAGATTATGAAGTGGATGTAAGTAAGCTAAATCTTCAACCATGTTGGGTCCAATTCTATTCTCTTTTTTCTTACCTGATACTTGAAGAATTTCTCAGACCTAACTCCAAATATACACATCTCTAGGTTAAGTTTTAAGTCTCGAATGTAGTTTTTATGAGCATGTCATCTATGTAGACCTCAATATTCCTTCCAATTTAGGATTCGAAAAACTTGTTGACCAATCAATGATAAATCACCCTTGCAAATTTTAATCCAAAATGATATAACTTTATACCAATGAAGTCTACGTTCTGTCATGAAAGTCTTAATAACTTAATCTGATGGATGCATCCGAATATGGATGAATCCTGAATAAGCATTCATAAACTATATGAGCTTGTTCCCCGATGTGGAATCTACAAACTGATCTACACGAGGCACCGTGATAAGTCTTTAGGGCAAACTCTATTCATATCGGTAAATTCGAGGCGTCTGTGCAAGCTGTCAATTTTCTTTTTTACTAACATTGGTTACACGGTCTATAAGACATATTAGGATCCCCGTATGTCTCCCACACTGGAAAATCTATTTACTTTGGCAATAATGGGCTTCATCTTGTCGATATAAAAATATTTTATCTTTTGTTAGATATAATTCGCATTTTAGATTAACAAATAATTTGTGGAAGATTATATCCGTTGGGAGCCAGCTAAAGTCATTGTTTGATCGGGAAATAATATCCAAGTTTTTTTATAGGAAGTCCACCAACTCCTCTGTCAATGATTCCGATTAACTGTTACCAATTTTTGATTTTCTTAAATCCTCAAATTGATGCACCTAGGCATCGTGCCCATGTACAACACAATTAGGGGTCTCTTTTCGGTCATCTACCATATCGAACCCAACTAAACCCCCCAGAAACTTTTATTCCTCTATAAGTATTTTGTGTTTCCTATATTCTTCTTTGACCTTTTTTTGCTAATATATCTTAGGCGCTAGTAAAGCAGAATAACACTCTATCGCAACCTTTTGTTTACTCCGAACAACTCCCACTGTATAATATATCACGTATTTTAAGCATTGGTGGATGATGGAGGCTATTGTATGTATTTTTTCTAGCCACGATCAACCAAAGAACGCGTTGTAAGAGGTCGGGTGATCTATCACAATGAAGAGTAATCTGACCGTTTTTCTAACATCAGCTCATCCCAGAATCTTTTTTTGTTTCGAACTAGCGTATGACGAGAGGACTCTTCATATGATCATAGTCTCCTTTACACATTATGTTATTCGAGCTTCCTGTGTCTACCAGGATCTGGTAAATATCCTCTCCCCCCACATAAGCATTAATGAAGACGAAGTCCTCATGAGGTCCCAAATCACCCCATATATTGTCATCGCCAAAAATGATAGGTGGATATGATAGTCATCTGATGTACGAGGAGGGTTTCCCTTGTAGTTGTTCCTCACCCTTGGCATGTCTATTTCTAGACAAAATGGTGATCCTCGAAGCAATATCACCACCATTAATAGTTAAGATTATTATGGTGTTATTTAAATCATCTTCCTCCAATACATCAGCGACCCCATGATGCTCGGATTATGAGTTGAAATACTCACACCCAAAGATGGCTTGTACAACATGAAGGTTAAGATCGGTGTATATGTACTCAGTAGTAAAATAACAATCAGTTTCTTTCTGGCTTATATTGATCATGTTATTGCTTTCTTGTTTTCGAATAACCACTTGGGTCCCCGAGCCACCTGCCCCAACAAACCCTATTATGCATCCAATATTCTGTTGTAATCGTGATTATCCTTTATGTATTGAAGTAGTTACCGTTGTTGATTAAGTTCTAGATTTCTTCCCTAAGAGCAATGCAATCATTTGTCCAATGACCAATGTTGCTGTGGTACTTGTAATGTTTTACATTCATATCATCCCAAGGTTATTAGAGGGGGGGGGGGGAGGGGGTAGTCTGAAACAAATTTTGCCTTTAGATTTTTTGTAGTTTTGTGCCACACTCTCTATCAACTCGGTGTAGTTATCGTGACTTAGCCACTTATTCCTCCAATCGTCACATCTCTCTCCTAAAGAGGAACTTTATGAAACAGAAGCATGCGGTTGTGTAGGGGTATGAACTTGAATCGATTGCTTCCACACTGTGATCTTGAAGGACAATGGTGTATCGTAGAACACCTGCGTAATTTTGTGTCGCAGGACCCGAACGCTGGTAATTTTATCCCGAATAATTGTCCGAAACCAAGTGTAAACACACCGTCTCTTCTATAAGGTTTGAGGATTCAGCCTGACCTAAACAATCCCTGAAGGCCAGCACCTTCTTCCTCGTGACTTCTCACGTCATATTTGTTCCCGGGTTAAGCTCATGCCTATAGGAGGCAATGAGCACCTTCTCTCGATAATCTTCAAGGTTGTTATTGGTGTGCATGAAACATTTGCATATAATCCCTCAAGCTTCCCCCATCCATCTATTTATAATGTATAATATGGTCTCCATGACAGTTTCTTGACTCCACCATCGGTCGTTCTCTGGAATACTCATCATCACGTTTGAAACTACTCTATGTGGTGCTATGGGTACCCAATCTCATCGTACTTATCAATCTTGTGTCCATCAAACCTTCATGGTAGTTATATCTGTATAATCTCTATTATCAATAAAAATATCTTCCTCATATACCCTTTGGTATAGAAAGAGTCTTCCAGCTCGACACCTAGTGTTAAACACGGGTTCACGCAATAGAGACTTCACGATAAACAAGGGGCTTGATTACCATAGGCAAACCCCTGCCCCGGGAATTCATATTGATATCCAGTTGGATTCTTCCCATGAGGATTGAGTCCAACTTGGGGACCAGGGTGAACGAAAGTAACATATAGTTGACCACCTATAATCAGGTGTCGGAGCGCCTACTGAGTTGTTGGATCAGATAGACCCTGATATGCAACGACATAAGGTATTTTCACATCTTGCTCGGCCTTTTTTTGGTCAACCTCGGTATTATTTCGTGAATTTCGTCATTGCTTCACCTCACCCCTCAGCCCCGAATGAAGCCTATGCATTCTGCGCCCGGGGTATTTTTGCTAATGTCTCTGTCTGCGTGGGCATGGGAATTTTTTTTTATCACTCGTCGATACATATAAGTAGCACTCTCTCATCCAGTACTCCATTCTCGACGAATTATAAGTACGATGATGATCATAAGGTATCGTAAACTCGTACGTATAATTTTATGTTGTCTCGCTGAATGCTATCATTATACAAACTTCATACCATATTCGATTGCGCCTATGTGCGCCAATATTTTCCCCACTTTAGGGGGCGGCCACCTCGGGAATAAGGGAGGTACTAGTCAGTGCTTCTTTTGGTGATTGGAAGGCAACAATTTGAAACTCAATTAGCCATCTATGCTCTTCTAACTGAGCATGCGAGATGGAGGAGTTGGGTGGATTTTAAAATCCATACCGATCTCGTACTAGGGTAAGAGGCGTACTTGTAGTTCCTTGAGTAGCCATCCTACCACAACTAGTTTTTTTTTTCCAAAAAAGGATCTAGTTTGAAAGGTTGTCTTCGACTACGAGTTCTAAAAGATCTCTTACTATGATCGCCGCTGATGAGCCCAAAATTAGCTCAGTGAGAATTATTAATAGTTAATATAGAGAGAGAAAACTACTATTGAGAGAAAACATGTATTGAATGCTAAATAAAAATTATTATTGTTCAACCATTCCTAAGAGAATGATATACTATATTTATAATGACTAATATTGGCCTTTGAGCTATATTGACCGATTAATACAAATGGTCCTTCTTTAGGATTTATGTTTAATCTTTAACATATAAGGCCCACTGCGAGCTCAACATATAATTTCTTTATAAGTTATGACGTAATTTATGGGTTTCCCTAACTTAGAAGATATGATAAGTCTCTTGCATGATCATGATCTGTAGATTTAACTTAAATATAAAAGACTTGGAATTGGTCAAATCTCATATACGAAGGGTCATAATTCATGTAATCAACATTATAAATAAGACATCTTTTCATTGAACAAAGCACATAACTAATTTTTATTACTTCTTTACTTGCTTTCTCCTTATCAAAAGTCTTTACTTTCTTAATGTTTAATATTATCTTCTGCTATGACTAAATTAATATCACTTGAATGAACAAACAAAAAACCATAACGGATGATTAAAAAATATTATGTACAAAATCAATTTATTTTTAATCTGACTAACACCTATGGATGCTAATGAGACAAATCGGGACTAAATATATATACCCATTATTTGTCATAAAAGATAACTCATGCTCGATATTTGAATCACTTCTAATTATTATATATTTTTAATACAAACTCTAATATACATATTTGAATTAATAGTATAGAATATTCATGCACTATCCATGGATAAAAACTCACGTTAATCATATAATAATTGTGACTCATAAACAATCATTTCGAAAAAACCTGAATTTTTTTATGGGTATCTAATTTTTTTCTTATTCTGTATTTGTGACGTCAATTTCAACATATAATCGAGCATACACATCATATAATTTTTTTTAAATGTTGTTGTCCGCACTAATAAATTCACCAACAATATTATCCATCACAATGATAATCGTATGGTTGAAGTATCTTCATGGGAGAACCGAAAGGCTAATTCAAACTGACATACAATCAGAGTCACGCTTTGGATTGAACTATGAATACCACATAAACACCTAATACATTTTTTTTTTATTATTCTCGATTTTCTTGCAAGAATTTCGATAAAATCCTGGAAATTTGAAGTATATCATAACATGTCTTAGATCGATAAGTCCGATTTTTCGGTGAAATTAAAAAGTTACACTCAATAATAAACAAATATTTAATACGTGACAAGTAGGGGTGACCCTTTCAGGATTTGGTAATCAAAATGTTATCAAATTGGTTATTTGTTGCCCTAAACTCATCCTTAGTAAACAAGCTAGAACAAAAGCATCCTTAAACGAAATAACAGTCGACAATAGAGGTAAAGGTACCAACAGTTGGACAACATATTTCACAACAAAACAATGATTTAAGTTTATCAGCTAATGTACTAGTATTAGGGGTTTGATTTATGAGAATAAATTCGACATGAACAAATTTACAACTTGCCAACAAAAATGAGAGGAGGTCACTTGCTAGTCGAGCTAAATAATAAGAAAATATGGTATATTTATGGACTAAACTAACAAAAATAACAAAAAAAAAGTTCACGAGGAAAACATTCACACTCACACAACTATCTAATAATTGTTCTAATTGTTCGAAATAAGTGGCCAAATTATAAGAGTAAATGATGTCCAATTTATTATATAGACTTCAAAAAGTACGTACTGTGCTTGGCGACCGATACTAGCACCGAAAGCAACGTAATGAAAAACAAAATACATGTTGTGTTTAACGGCCAATTCCAGCATCAGAAGCAGCCTTATGAAACTACCTTAGTTCATATGCTCTAGTGAAGAAGGAGGAGAACCGTCTGCTGGATTGGACTCCAAAATTTCTAACTGATATGGCAGATAGTGGTGAAAAAGATAGCGACGGGTCATAAAAGAACCGAATGGGAAAACACACACAAAACAATTGTCAGAGATAAAAGGAAGACACATCTAGGAGAAAGGAAAAGACAACCGTTGTCGAAGAAAAAAAGTTTAGATTATAGATTTCGATTCTTTGAATATAAATTTTCTTATTAAAAATGATAACAAGATTATGAAAAATTAAAACTATTTTGTTTAAAAAAATTAGTTAAAAAATATCATTGTAATTGATAATTTTTTTTGAAACAAAATAATAGATTTAAAAGCTAATTAATATCTAACACCGAGTCTAAAATTTAATTACGAATAACTCCCTAGAAAATTCAAGTTACTAATGGATACAACGCTCATATTTTAAACCAAAACCTCGTTGAATATATAATAACATTAAACAAGTATATTTTCTTTATCCTTGTTTTTTGTTTATAACTAAAATTTTAAGAGTTAGTATCTTTCAAACCGTAGATTATAAAAAATTTGAATGTACATTTGATTTTATTTTTAAAGACGAACAAAACTAGATCCCTAAAAGATATTTTTTGATTTTTTTTACAAGCCCAATTAACCCTCGTTTTGCATTTGCATTTCACATTTTGTTTTTGGTTTCTCATTTTTTTTCTAATTTTAACCCTGGTTTACATTTTGTATATTGTATTTTCGTCTAACCTTAGTTTCATATTCCGTACTTATAAAAAAAAATCAAATTGACCATGGTTTAGCATATCGCATTTCATAATTTTGTTTAACCCTGATTTTCTATTTCACACTTAGCCAAAAAAATCAAATTTAATATTGGCTTTGCATTTCACATTTTTATTTAACCATGTTTTTACATTTCACATTTACGAAAAAAAATCAAATTTAACTATTGTTTGGCATTTTACAATTCACATTATTCTTTAACCCTCATTTCACATTGAGGTAAATAATAACAATAATTTAGTCTTAACCCTGGTTTTGTATTTTGTAATTGTATGTCGTATTTTTTACATTTCAGATAACGAAAGTTTTGCATTTCGATTGTCTTATACCTAAAAAAATTATTATTTTTCGTACTTAAACAAATATGACTATCTAGAAATCGATAAACCATAAAACGAATCAATTTTATAAAATAAGAGAAATTTGTTTCCATTAAACATACAACGTATAAGAATATTTTAAAACAAATCCATTTTACAAAACTAGATGAAGTATTGTTTTTGCATGAAGCATAAAAAGATTCGATTTGACTTCACGAATCGATTTCCCACAAAACATATAACCTTCCAAATCCGTTTTGGCAATCCTATTTTTTTGGTTTCGATGATTTTGCAATGGAATTTTATTCAGACTATCTATTTAACTTTTGGATTAAAAAAAGAAAAAACAAGAACTTGGATGATTTGAATAGTTTGGTAAGAAACTTTTATATAATCAATAATGATATCCAAAATATATTACAACATTATACTAATACATTATATTAATATCTTATGAAACTAAATCAATCAAACCAAAAAAAATGTGAAATTGGATGATCAACCTCACATCGGGTTGAATCTCGACACAACAACAAAGAAAACAGTCCAAAAATATTCTCTAAACACGATGTAAGAGCAAGAACAAGATTCGATTCGAAGATTCTTTGGTCCACAAAATCGAAGCACATAGTCGGGAGTTTCCACAACTACCATACAAAATAAGAAAATAAATCAATAAGGGGTCAATCAAATACAAAAAATAAAGATAAATCCAGTCTTTCAATGCTTAACCTCAAATCTCTATCAACAACAATCTGGTCCAAAAAAAAAAGATCACACGCAGAAGCCACCTGATTCAAAAAGAAGAAATTTATCCATGAAAAAGTCCTCTACCAGAACAAGGGAAATCATAAAGTAGTATTATTCGAAAAGACATTTAATTATTCTCTAATCTCTGCATCTAAATATAACTTAATTTCTAAATTCTCGTATGGTCGCCCAAAACTAAACGAAATAAAAACCTTGATAGACTATTTTAGGGTATTATGCTTCATATAACTTAGCGAGTTGGGATAATAGACATCTATCAATAGAATTAGATAGTCTAGAAGACCTTAAAAAACTGTGAAAAATAAATGTATATAGTATATGACATACTACCTTAAGGTTCTTAAAGTGGACTCCAAAGTTTAATCTCAGGCTAGAGTGCCCCCAAACTCCAGTTTAGGTCACATTCTCCAAACTCATTTATAGCTTTACAATACAGACTCAATTACCCATATTTCTAAGGAAATTGGATTGTCTTTAACGATTTGGGTTCCAAACAACAACTGAACAAGCTTTAATTGTTGTAAAACTTGGCTCATTGTTGATGTCTCAATTCCTCTTCTAAAAAACTATGGATGGGTTTCTAGGATATATATGGTTTTTAGGAGGATATCACTTATGGTGATATGTTAACCTATTGCACAACTTGTTAACATCTTAAGCATAAAGCCAACAATTGTAATAAGGAGTCTAAAAACATATAAAAGATTAATAGAATCGAAAACCATCAACAAAATGAGTGAGTTACTCAATCAAACAAGAACCCACATCCCAAAAAGAAATGGAGGATAAAATAATAAAGTCAATAATAGTTAATAACAAACATGATCATATTAAAGATAATGTTACACACTTAAATGATCTGAAAAATTCAAATAAAAATAGCCCTCAAACCCAAAACTCAGATAATAAGTTGTTATCTAAAACTTCCTCACCGAAATCATCTTCTTCCATTAAATAAAATTGAAAACTTTCAATCTGATAATAAGGGTAAGAAAGAAGGTCTTGACTTTAACACAAGAGGCTTCTTTTAAAGTCACCCGTAAAAAGATAATAGAAGCACCCAATAAAATTTAGTTGAGTAATAAATTCTCCGGATCCAATAACCTTAACGTTCCTAAAAATGAATTAGCATCCCCAAAATTTGACTCTAGTCTATAAAGCCTACACTTTAAAAGATCTTTAAAATCTATAAATTCACTCTTCAAATGACAATAATAATTTTTAATTGAAAAAGATAGTGTGGACAATAGAAAAACCATAATAAAATATTTTGTAATCTTTTAAATTCCGTATTAAAATATTATATGTCACTAATCTTTAGTGACAGCAAAATTTTCACCTAACTGCTAGTACTATTTAAACATTGCAAGTTCGGAAAAGACTGAAACTATGGAATGAAAAAATAAAAAATGCAGGATTCATGAAGATGGACTGAAAGGATATATTGTCAAATTTATTCCAAAAGAACAAATATTGCAAGGATTTTGAAGTCTTGAAGATGAAAAAATAAGTCATGTCACAAAGTTGCAATAGACTACAAACTTCTGGAACCAGTTTTCTCGTCCGACAGATTTTAGTGGGCGGTTTGTGCTCCCACGATTTAGATTTTGATACATCAGTTGTCGGCAGTTCACGTGTCAAATTAGGTCGTGCCTGAACCATTTTCCATATCAAATTACTTTTGCATTATAGTGAGTGTACTAAACTGCCTCTGCACCGATTTGCCATAGAGGGAGTGATACATCTGATCCTTTTTTTCCTTCTGTTGTGTTGATACTTGGCGTGACTCCAATTTCAGGCGTTTCTAAGGTTCGATATATCTGCTTATCTTTCTGAATTTGTGAGTAATGTAGTGTACGACACTCAGGGTCGATGGTCGAAAGTGAAGAATAAGAATAAATTGATGTAACATCTAGTAATCTGACTGACCAACTTTGTTATGCTTAGCTCTTCAATTTTATGAAGCCCAGGTCTTACTAAAAGATCCATCACCTCACAGCATATGTTTGTTGCATGTGGCTTTGCTCCTTTTGAAGTTTGATCAGAATGACCAGCGAAGTGTCTATTCTCGCAGAAGAAGCCTCTTTCGATATCATAAGTGGCGTTTCCGAAAATATAACCGAATGCATCCTTTCGAAATTGCCGATTCCAGATGCTGCAAGAACAAGCTTACTGTCATGGGCGTGGAGATATAAGTGGGTTTCACTCCCAACTTTGATCTTCGATGATTTTGCTTTCGAAAGTGTTAGCTGTTTAAAGAACGTCACACCTCACCGAAATACATATGCTAGGGAGATCATAAATGCAATTCTGTTGCAGCATGATGCTCCAATAACGGCCTTCACTCTCTCGGTCACATACATGGATAGTTGCAAAGGAATTGACCTATGGATTACCTATCTATCTAGCAAGGGAATTAAGGATTTTACGCTCGAGTTATGGTGCCCCGAGAGATACAAGTTACACTCGAAGCTATTTTCTGTTCAAACCCTTAGGAGCTTAAAACTGCGCCATTGTATCATTAAGCTGCCTTCTATATTTTGGCGGTTAGATTACCTTACTAGGCTGGAGTTATCAAGTGTGATAATCACGACTGAAGATTTAAGAAATCTCACGGCCAAGTGTTCACTGCTTGCCCATCTGAAATTACATTCGGTAGAAGGTCTTGTTTGTGTTAACATTGTAGCTTTGAATTTGAAAACTTTTGAGTACTTTGGAGATTTATATTCTATGTTAAACACCCATCAGATTTATATTTTATGTTAAACACCCATCTACACCCGACTGCTTTCTTCCCTTGTGGTAAGACACAATTCTCCTATGTACCATTCCTTTTTAGAGCTTCCATTTCGGTATTCATTTACTCATGCCATTCAGTCATCTTCTTAGCTTCTTGAGCTGTTTTAGGGATTTGTTCAGAGAGAATAGTAGCTGAAAACGCCTTTGCAATCTTCGTCATCCCTTTCCTGTCCGTTTTTACCGGATATGTGGAAGCACGAGGAACGTGTTCCGGTGAATACTGGTACGAAGGAACCCCTCTATTTTTTCTTGGGGGAAGAACTGGAGTTTGATTTTTAACAAATGAACTTCCTGAAATGTTATGGTCAGTAGCATTTTGTGAATTATGACATTGTAAACTTTTTACATCTTGATGGACATTTTCTTCGGCCGATTCGCTGGTAGTATCCATGGTCGGGAGAATCATTGGTGGTAAGAACTGCCTCGTCAGTCTCCTTTATATTGGAAGAGGCGTGTTCGATGGCGCCATCTACCGACTCTATTGGCACATCCTTAAAGTAACTTTCATATAGCAACCAGTCAAGTGATTCACTTACTTTCTCCCCCTCAGCACGAGATTGGTGGTAAAAATAATAATCGGATTCTAAGAAGTCACAGTTCATGGTGACATGGATTCGACGAGTAACCGGATTGTAACACCGATATCATATTTGATGAACACCGTACCCAACGAATACACACTTTTCAGCATACATATTAAGTTTGTTTCGACTAGTTTTAGAGATATGAACAAACATCGAACAACCAAAGACACGAGGTGGTAAGTGTTGGGCTCTTCCTATGTGGGAGTCCAATTATCATATGGGCTAAGCCCAATTTGGATAACACATAGGATTTGGGTTTATGTATAAATATATATTTATACAGTGTCTTTCTGATGAGCATCATATTCTATAGCGCGGTTTTTGAGAGAAAAGGTGATCCGAGGCGGAATTTTGTGCTTTCAATCGGACTGTCTCCGGTTGTCCGATCGGCTTCAATTTTGGTGAGAAGGCTCGTCTACTTGTCCTCTACAATCTGTCCAGAGGGTTTTTGATTTGGAGTCATTTAAGTGTGTTTTTCGAGCATCTTCTTCTAACTGCGTTTTGGGGATATTTCAGTGAGTTTTCTGATTTTGGTTCATTATCTTGTGTATTGGGGTTGTGTATGAAGTTGTCATACTTCTTGTGGCGTATGCTCTAGTTTTATCTAGAGAATAGTTTTGTAACCCATCTTCTGATAGTGAATATTTGGTTGGACTCCGAAATCAGTCCCGTGGTTTTTTACTTCCTACACTGGAAAGGTTTTCCACGTAAAAAAGTGTTCTGTGTTGTTTGCGTTTATTTTATTCAGACTTGATATTTTGTTTGGGATCTTTATCTCTATCATACTTGATACAAGAAAGAAGATTTCGTTTGTGCTTCTATTTCTTGTCAAAGTGGTATCAGAGCGAGAGGTTGTGTACTTGTCTTGTATCAAATATGGAGGTGAATACAAGCAGAATGATGACGATGAATGGTTCAAATTATCATATATGGAAATCGAAGATGGAAGATCTTCTTTATGTTAAAAGTTTTCATTTACCAGTGTTCGGTGATGAAAAACCTAAAGATAAGTCTGATGCAGAATGGATAATTATTCATCGACAGGTTTGTGGCTTTATTCGGCAATGGGTTGATGATAATGTGCTGAATCATGTTGTAGACGAAACAGATGCAAGTAAATTGTGGAGTAAACTTGAGGAGTTATATGCTCGGAAGACAGGAAATAGTAAGTTACTTTTGTTCAAACAGCTGATGTATTTAAGGTATCAAGATGGATCACCTCTTACAGATCACTTGAATACCTTTCAAGGCTTGATTAATCAGTTGGCTGCTATGGGTATCAAATTTGATGACGAGGTTTTGGCGTTATGGTTGCTCGGTTCGCTGCCAGACTCATGGGATACTTTCAGAATGTCTCTTTCTAATTCAGCTCCTGAAGGAAATATCTCAATGGCATTAGCTAAAAGTAGTATGTTGAATGAAGATATGAGAAGAAAAACAGTTGGCTTCTCTTCAAATTCAGAAACTCTAGTCGTTGAGAAACGTGGTAGAAATGAAAATCGCGGTTGGAAAACTAGAGGTAAAAGTAGAAGCAAGAGTCGGAACAAGTCTAATAAATTTGCAGATTGGGAGTGCTACTACTGTCATGAGATCGGGCACACTAAGAATTTTTGTCCTAAGTTGAGAAAGAAGAATAATTTTGGGAAATCTAATAATGGTAAAGAAGAAAAGAACAAGGAGAAAAATTATGATGAAAGTGGTGACGAGAAACATGTTGCTGCAGTTTCAGATAGCTACTTCGTTGTTATTGATGATGCTGTTGTGAATTCTGTGTCTGATGAAAATGGTTGGGTAGTTGACAGTGGTGCTACAATTCATGCCACTTCTCGTAGAGAATTTTTCTCATCTTACACCTCTGGTGACTTTGGTTCTGCAAAGATGGGAAATAATGATTTGTCTAAAGTGGTTGGTATTGGTGATGTTTATCTAGAAACAAGCATGGGTGCAAGATTGATTTTGAAGGGTGTTAAACATATACCCGATCTTCGATTGAATTTGATATCTACAGGGAAGCTAGATGATGAAGGTTATTGCAGTATTTTTGCGAATGGGCATTGGAAACTTACTAAGGGCTCGTTGGTTGTGGCAAGAGGAAAAAAATATTCAGCCCTCTACATCATGTCTGCAAGGGTGTCTGCTGAGAAAATCAATGTTGTTAATGATGAAGCAATGCTTGATTTATGACATAAAAGACTCAGTCACATTAGCGAAAAAGGATTAGATATTCTGAGGAAGAAACAGTACATTCGTGGGATACACAAAGCTCATTTAAAGAAATACGTACATTGTTTGGCTGGAAAGCAGAATAGAGTATCTTTCAAGAGCTCGGCCCCTTCAAGAAAACCAAGTTTGCTTGACTTGGTACATACTGATGTTTGTGGTCCTTTCAAAACGAGAACACTTAGTGGTTGTTTGTACTTTGTTACCTTTGTTGATGATCATTCCAGGAAAGTTTGGGCTTACACTTTGAAAACAAAAGATCAAGTGTTAGATGTCTTTAAGCAGTTTCAAGCTTCAGTTGAGAGACAGACTGGGAAACAATTGAAGTGTGTTAGAAGTGATAATGGGGGAGAATACATTGGTCCTTTTGATGATTATTGTAGACAGCAAGGTATTCGGCATCAAAAGACACCTCCCAAGACCCCTCAGTTGAATGGCATAGCGGAGAGACTAAACCGAACATTAATTGAAAGGGTAAGATGTCTTCTTTCACAATCACAACTCCCTAAATACTTTTGGGCTGAAGCTTTGAATACAGTGGTACATGTCTTGAATCTTAGTCCTTCTGTACCTTTAGATGGAGATATCCCAAATAGAGTTTGGACATGTAAAGATGTTTCTTATGATCATTTGCGTGTCTTTGGGTGCAAAGCTTATGTGCATATTCCTAAAGATGAGAGATCTAAACTCAATTCGAAGACAAGACAATGTGTATTCATTGTTTATGGTCTTGATGAGTTCGGCTACAGATTTCATGATCCAATTAATAAGAAACTTATTAGGAGCAGAGATGCCGTGTTTATGGAAGATCAGATAGTTCATGATATTGATAAGAGTCAAAATTCAGTGCCTATGTCTCAGAATGACTTGGTAGATTTGGGGCATATTCCGCTTGCACATACTCCTATAGAAGTTCAAGAAAATTTGGATGGTGACTCACCTGCTTCCAGAGGTTCACATATTTTTGATACTGGTGATCATGATAATGATTTCGTGGATGAACAAGTGAATGAAGAAGATGTTGAACAATTTGAAGTTCCAACGCGGATATCTACTAGATATAGACAACACTCTACTAGATATCCTTCTGATCAATATATTTTGTTAACCGATGCAGGTGAGCCTGAGTGTTATGATGAGGCTATTAGTGGTGTATGTAAAAATCAATGGATTGAAGCGATGAATGAAGAGATGCAATCACTTCATGAGAATCATACATTTGAGTTAGTGAAGATACCTGAAGGGAGAAAAGCCTTGAGTAACAAGTGGGTGTATAGGTTGAAGCAAGATGATAGTTCTCTGCAACCTCGGTACAAAGCAAGATTGGTAGTCAAAGGCTTTGGTCAGAAAAAAGGTATTGATTTTGATGAAATATTTTCTCCAGTTGTAAAAATGTCTTCTATTCGTGTGGTTCTAGGCATTGCAGCGAGTCTAGACTTGGAAATTGAGCAAATGGATGTAAAAACAGCATTCTTGCACGGTGACTTGGAAGAAGAGATTTTTATGAAACAGCCTGAAGGTTTTTTGGTTGAAGGAAAAGAAGATTATGTATGCAAATTGAAAAAGAGTCTATATGGTTTGAAGCAAGCTCCGAGACAGTGGTATAAGAAGTTCATGTCAGTTATGGGGGAGCAGGATTACAAGAAGACTTCTTCTGATAATTGTGTATTTGTGAAGACATTTTCTGATGCCGATTTTATCGTTCTTTTAATTTACGTGGATAATATGCTTATTGTTGGGAAGAATACTTCGCGGATTGATTCTTTGAAGAAACAGTTAAGTAAGTCTTTCACAATGAAAGATTTAGGTCCAGCAAAGCAGATTCTCGGCATTCGAATTACTAGAGACAGAGACTTGAAGAAGTTGTTCTTATCACAAGAAAAATACATTGAGAAAATTCTTCAGAAGTTTAATATGGACAATGCTAAAGTGGTTAGCTCGCCACTTTCCGGTCACTTCAAGTTAAGCAAGAAACAATGTCCTTCAACTAATGAAGAAAAGAGAGACATGGCTAATATTCCATATGCATCTGCAGTTGGAAGTCTCATGTATGCCATGGTATGTACTCGTCCTGACTTAGCTCATAGTGTTTGTGTTGTGAGCAGATTTTTGTCAAACCCAGGTAGAGAGCATTGGGAAGCCGTGAAATGGATTATGAGGTATCTGCGAGGAATCTCTAATTTAAAGCTCAGTTTTGGGATGAATAAACTTGAGTTGTTGGCTTATTCTGATTCAGACTTGGCTGGAGATGTTGATACTCGCAAGTCTACTTCAGGATATTTGATTAACTTTTGTGGTGGCGCTGTTTCATGGAAATCAAGACTACAAAAGTGTGTTGCCCTTTCAACGACAGAAGCTGAATTCATTGCAGTGACAGAAGCGAGTAAAGAGCTACTATGGATGAAGAAGTTCTTGAAATAAATTGGATTTGAGCAACACAGGTATGTACAGTTATGTGATAATCAGAGTGCTATTCATCTCGTGAAGAATTCGTTATTTCACTCAAAGTCGAAACATATTGATGTGAGATATCATTGGATTCGAGATATTCTTGATGCTAAACTAATGGAGGTTGATAAAGTTCATACAGATGATAATGGGTCTGACATGATGACAAAGGTTTTGCCTAGGGGAAAGCTTGAACATTGTAGATTGATCGCCGGGATGGCGAATCCTCCCACATAGTCGTGAGGGGGAGATTTGTTGGGCTCTTCCTATGTGGGAGTCCAATTATCATATGGGCTAAGCCCAATTTGGATAACACATAGGATTTTGGTTTAGTTATAAATATATATTTATACAGTGTCTTTCTGATGAGCATCATATTCTATAGCGCAGTTTTTGAGAGAAAAGGTGATCCGAGGCGGAATTTTGTGCTTTCAATCGGACTGTCTCCGGTTGTCCGATCGGCTTCAATTTTGGTGAGAAGGCTCGTCTACTTGTCCTCTCCAATCTGTCCAGAGGGTTTTTGATTTGGAGTCATTTAAGTGTGTTTTTCGAGCATCTTCTTCTAACTGCGTTTTGGGGATATTTCAGTGAGTTTTCTGATTTTGGTTCATTATCTTGTGTATTGGGGTTGTGTATGAAGTTGTCATACTTCTTGTGGCGTATGCTCTAGTTTTATCTAGAGAATAGTTTTGTAACCCATCTTCTGATAGTGAATATTTGGTTGGACTCCGAAATCAGTCCCGTGGTTTTTACTTCCTACACTGGGAAGGTTTTCCACGTAAAAAAGTGTTCTGTGTTGTTTGCGTTTATTTTATTCAGACTTGATATTTTGTTTGGGATCTTTATCTCTATCATACTTGATACAAGAAAGAAGATTTCTTTTGTGCTTCTATTTCTTGTCAGTAAGGTCATAACAGATAGAATTATAACTTGGGTGGCAAGCACTTGTAATGGAGTTTTATTTCCTAGACATCAGGTTGGTAGACGATTTGCAAGATACGTAGTTGTAGCAAGAGCTTCTCGCCAAAGAGAATGAGGAACTCTAGATTCAATCATAATAGCACGAGTTTTTTCAAGTAAAGTACGATTTTTTTGTTCTGAAGTACCGTTTTGTGAGGTGTGTTTGGACAAGTGGTTTGATGGATAAGACCATTTGTTTTGAAAAAATTATGCATTGTTTGGTTGACAAACTCTGTTCCATTATCAGAACGGAGAATCTGTATTTGTTATCCAAATTGAGTCAAAATCATTTTGTAAAAATAAACAAATATTTATGGTACTTCCGATTTATGTTTCATGAAGTATAACCAAGTCATTCTTGAGAAATCATCCACAAATAAAACAAAGTATCTGATTTGATTGTTAGTGAAATTTGGTGCTGGACCCCAAACATCAGAATGGATTAGCAAAAAAGCATAATCAACTCTAGTATTACTTTGCTTAAATGAGACCCTATGATTTTTTTGCAAGAATGGAGGTTTCACATTTCTCATGAATGGAATTATTCAAAAAAGGACTAGGAAACAAAAATTTTAGAAAGCTAAAAGAAGGATGACCAAGTCGCCGGTGCCATAACCAAAGTTTCCTTTCGGCTGTTCCGTGAGCAAGCATGGCATGTCCCTTATGAACTACATCATCAAAATAATAGAGACCTCCTTGTTCAATACCACGCCCAATGATCTCATTCGTACGAATGTCCTGCACAATGCAAAAAAATGGATACATAAGAACCACACAGTTGAGTTGTTTTGTCACTTAACTAACATATAATAACTTTAAGGATAGTGAAGGAATGTACAGGCAGTTTTTAATTTCCATTTTTTTCGAAAAAATAATTGAACCTCCCCCTTTGACTTCACAAATATCTCCACTAGCAGTCTTAATATGGTACTTCTTTGGAGATGACATGTCACCAAAGTCTTTAAGATCATAAGACATGGTGTCCTTAGCCCCGTAATCAAAGATCTAATTCATTGATCTCTCAAACCCTTTATCTCCAAGTTTTTCATAGGAGTTCGTCGTCATTCCTCCAAAACCAGTGACACTTCCTTGCTCATTTTTTGTCAGATCTTCACCGCCACTTGTAGACGAATCCCGTTTGACATTAGATCTGAAACACTGGTTATTTTTCTCCTTATGACCGTCCTCCCACCATTCTGGATAGCCCACCAGCTGGAAACATGTCTCTTTAGTGTGTTTCTTCATCCCACAATGAGTGCAATACAACTTGGATTTATCTTCTTTCTCTTTAGATAAGAATTTAAACCTCTCTGCAGAATCTTTAGCAGCCAAACCCATTCCAATTTCAATCGAGTCACTATTAGAAGAACTTGATTTTAGTATATTAAGTCCGGCCACTTCCCTTCGTATTATAGCATATGCTGTTTCCACGAAAGGAAGAGGATCCTTTTTCAGGATATCTCTCTTGACTGGTTCCAGCTTGTCATTAATCACCATTAGCAATTGATAGAGTCTTTGTTCTTGAGTCTTCTTATTGTAGATCTGAATGTTTTTTGGGTCTTTCATAGGGTTCGGATCTCGCCTATCTATAGACATCCAGATGTTCTGCAGTTTGTTCCACAAGTCTTCTAGTGTATCGGACCCTTGCCTTAATGAATTAGCCCTCTTATGAAGGTCAAACACATGTAACGAATATGTACCAGAACTGTATGTGGTGGCTAACCCATCCCAGAGGGCTTTTGCAGTGGGATATTGCGAGAAATTATTCACCAAGTTGGATTCAAGATTCTGAATAATTCATATGAAAACACATTGATCATCTTGTTCCCACCTTGTATATGTGTTGTCAGTTTTGGATGGAGGTGTCGGCTCTCCTGTAATGTGAGAACCTCTCCCCCTTCCCCCAATTGTTTTCTTCATCAGGTTTGCCCATAGGGCATAGTTGTCACCACCGAGTTTAATCCCTAGGGATAAATTCTCGGGGTTAGTTGTTTGTTGTTGTGTTCCGAGACCATTTCTCAGAATGGCAGCAATCTGCATTGTTAATTAATCAGGGATTTGACTGACCACAAGTTCATTGTCAACCATCTTTGTTGAGGATGTTCAGAATTCCCAGAATTACACGTGCTCTGATGCCATTTTAAAACATAAAGAGAGAAGTAGCCGCAGGAAGCGGCTAGGGTTTTGTGTTTGTTAGAAAATATTCCCTTTTGTATTGAACTGTTTTTAATAATGCAAACCCAAGTAAGGATCTCAATATATAGAGAACTTAGAGGCCTATACAAGGAAACTTAATACACTGAATATTCTAACAAAAGGTTATACAAAGTCAGTGGAGAAAGATAAATGCACTGAATATTCTAGCAATTTTATTTTTAAAGACGAACAAAACTAGATCTCTAAAATATCTTTTTTGATTTTTTTTTCCGCAAGCCCAATTAACCCTCGTTTTGCATTTTGTATTTTGCATTTCACATTTTTGTTTTTGGTTTCCCATTTCAAAATTATTATATATATTTTTAATTTTAACCCTTTTTAAAATTTATATTTCGTATTTTCGTTTAAACTTAGTTTTATATTCCACATTTAGACAAAAAATCAAATTTTGTTTAACCATGGTTTTCTATTTCACAATTAGCCAAAAAATCAAATTTAACATTGACTTTGCATTTCACATTTTCATTTAACCATGGTTTTACATTTCATATTTACAAAAAAAAAATCAAATCTAACCATTATTTTGCATTTTACAATTCACATTATTATTTAACCCTGATTTCGCATTGAGGTCAATAATAATAATAATTTAATCTTAACCATGGTTTTATATTTTTCATTTGTATGTCATAGTTTTTACATTTTTGACAACTAACGTTTTGCATTTCGACTTTCTTAGGCCTAAAAATTGTGTTTTTCGTACTTAAACAAGTATGACTATCTAGAACTCGATAAACTATAAAACTAATTCATTTTAGAAAACTAGAAAAAGTTTTTTTATTTCCAAAAAACATAAAATCTTTCAAATCCGTGAAATAAAAAAATAGATGATTTTTTCCATACAACATACAGCGTATAAGAACACGTTAAAACAAATCCATTTTACAAAACTAGATGATGTATTTTTTTTTGCATGAAGCATAAAACACACGAATTTGACTTCACGAATTTGACTTCACGAATTGGTTTCCCACAAACATAAAACCTTAATCCCTTTTGGCATTCGCATTTTTTGCTTTCGATGACTTTGCAATGGAATTTTATTCACACGATTTATTTATTTTTTGGATTAAAAAAGGGGAAAACAAGAACTTGGATGATTTGAATAGTTTGGTAAGAAACTTTTATATAATTAATAATGATATCCAAAATATATTACGACATTATGTTAATAACTTATGAAATCAAATCAATCAAACAAAAACAATTGTGAAATCAACTGATCAACCTCACCTCGTGTTGAATCTCGACACAACAACAAAGAAAAACTCCAAAAATCTTCTCTAAAAAAGATCCAAGACTAAGAAATTCAACCAAGACTCGACTCAAAGATTCTCTGGTCCACGAAATCGAAGCATATAATCGGGAGTTTCCATCACTACCATACAAAATAAGAAAATAAATCAATATGGGGTCAATTAAATACAAGAAGTAAGGACAAATCCAGTCTTTCAAAGATCAACCTCAAATCTCCATCAACAACAATCTAATCCAAACAACAAAGCAAGATGGTACGCAGAAGCCACCTGATTCAAAGAAGGAATTTATCTATGAAAAATTCCTCTAGCAGTATTATTAAAAGAGATATATAAGTCTTCTATAATCTCTGCATCTAAATATACCTTAATTTCTAAATTATCGTATAGTCGCCCAAAACTAAACGAAATAAAAACCTTTATAGACTATTTTAGGTTTTCTGGTTTATATAACTTGGCGAGTTGAGATTATAGACATCTATTAATAGAATTAGATAGTCTAGAAGACCTTAAAAACTGTGAAAAAGAAATGTGTATAATATATAAGAGACTAAGTTAAGGTTATTAAAGTGGACTCCAAAGTTTAAACAGGCTAGAGTGCCCCTAAGTCCAGCCTAGGTCACATTCCCCAAACTCCCTTAGTAGTTTTAGAATATAGACTATATTATCCATCTTGCTAAGACAATTGGATTGCCTTTAACGATTCGGGTTCCAAACAATAAACGATCAAGCTTTAATTATTGTAAAGCTTGGCTCAGTGTTGATGCCTCAATTCCTCTTCCTAAAAAACTATGGATTGATTTTTGGGATAGATATGTATTTTAGGAGGTTATCACCTATGGTGATATGTTTGCCTACTGCACAACTTGTAAACATCTTGGGCATAAAGACAACACGTGTAATAAGGACTCTAAAAACATAGAAAAGATTGATAGAATTGAAAATCACATAAAATGTGTCAGTTACTCAATCAAACAAGAACCCACGTCCGTAAAATAAATGGAGGATAAAACAATAAAGTCAATAATAGTTAATAACAAACATGATCATATTAAAGACAATGTTATAGATTTAAATGATTTGAAAAACTAAAAAAAAATAGTCATGAAACCCAAAACTCAAATAATAAGTTGTTATGTAAAACTTATTCACCAAAATCATTTTCTTCCATTAAATAAAATTGAAAACAGAAGAGGCTTATGTTAAAAACACTGATAAAAAGATAATAGAAGCACCCAATACAATTGAGTTGAGTAACAAATTCCGCGGGTCCAATAACCTTAAAGTTTCTAAAAGCATCCCCAAAAAATTGACTTATTTGTAGTTTACCCGAACTTGATAAGAAAAGTATCAACAAAAACATCTTAAAAAGATTAAAAATGTCAACGCTTTTAAAGTCTTGAAGATTATAAAATAAGTCATGTATACACAATTGATATTAGGCACGTTTCAGTACCTAATATCAATCGAAGTATTCTCTTATTGCTAAAAAAAGTGAAGCTATTTCGCCCATAGGATTTTTTATTTCCTCCATGATTTAAACTTTTGAAAACACTTGACACTTGTTTTTACAAGATCACCATTACTTTACTTTCAAATTTAACATTAGATGCCATTAATCAAATAAGAAGTCTTATTGTAAAAAACACATCATTAACCCAACTTTAATCCGAGATGCTGTCTACGAATTAGGTGAGTTTCTTCTGTTTCCATTAAAAATAGTGGAATTTTATGGTTTTGGCTTAAAACGAAGCAACATAAACCGAAATGTAAAGCTATAATGAAAAACCCAAAATCGAACCAAAATACATAGAAGATATATAAAAAAACCAAATTAGAAGATAAGAAAAACTGAAAAACAAGATTATGATATGGAACTGTAAAACTTTGAAGATAAGATATGAAATCGAAAGTTAAAAAAGCGAGATTAGAAGATACAAACCTGATTATGATATTAGAACATGAACTCAGTTTTTTGGTTTCGGTTTATGGAAGATGAAAGTTAAAAATCAAGATTATGATATTAGAACATGAACTCAGTTCTTTGGTTTCGGTTTATGGAAGATGAAAGTTAATTTGTTCTTGAAAATGAAAGAATTAGAATAGATGGATAAAATATAAAAGAATGAAAAATATGTTATTTGCGAGGAAATAACAACATAAAATAGTTTTTGAATCATAGAAGAAATAAAAAATCGTTCGAGAAATAGCTTCACAAAAATAACCTCTTGAACCAATTTTCTCATCGGACAGATTGTAGTGTACATGGGCGGTTTGTTCCCCCACGATTTAGATTTTGATACATCAGTTGTCGGCAGTTCACGTGTCAAATTAGGTCGTGCCTGAACCATTTTCCATATGTAGTTACTTTTGAATTATAGCGAGTGTACTAAACTACCTCTGCACCGATTTGTCATAGAGGGAGTGATGCATCTGATCCTTTTTTTCCTTCTGTTGTGTTGATACTTTGCATGACTCCAATTTCAGGCGTTTCTAAGGTTCGATATATCTGCTTATCTTTCAGAATTTGTGAATAATGAAGTGTACGACACTCAGGGTCGATGGTCGAAAGTGAAGAATAAGAATAGATTGACGTAACATCTAGTAATCTGACTGACCAACTTTGTTATGCTTAGCTCTTCAATTTTATGAACCCCAGGTCTTACTAAAATATCCATCACCACAGCATATGCTTGTTGCATGTGGCTTTGCTCCTTTTGAAGTTTGATCCGAATGACCAGCGAAGTGTCTACTCTCGCAGAAGAAGCCTCTTTCGATATCATAAGTGGCGTTTCCGAAAATATAACCGAATGCATCCTTTCGAAATTGCCGATTCCAGATGCTGCAAGAAGAAGCTTACTGTCATGGGCGTGGAGATACAAGTGGGTTTCAATGCCAACTTTGATCTTCGATGATTTTGCTTTCGAAAGTGTTAGTTGTTTAAAGAACGTCACACCTCACCGAACTACATATGCTAGGGAGATCATAAATGCAATTCTGTTGCAGCATGATGCTCCAATAACGGCCTTCACTCTCTCGGTCACATACATGGATAGTTGCAAAGGAATTGACCTATGGATTACCTATCTATCTAGCAAGGGAATTAAGGATTTTACGCTTGAGTTATGGTGCGCCGAGAGATACAAGTTACACTCTAAGCTATTTTCTGTTGAAACCCTTAGGAGCTTAAAACTGCGCCATTGTATCATTAAGCTGCCTTCTATATTTTGGCGGTTAGATTACCTTACTAGGCTGGAGTTATCAAGTGTGATAATCACGACTGAAGATTTAAGAAATCTCACGACCAAGTGTTCACTGCTTGCCCATCTGAAATTACATGCGGTAGAAGGTCTTGTTTGTGTTAACATTGTAGCTTTGAATTTGAAAACTTTCGAGTACTTTGGTGATTTTCGGAGATTTCACTTAAACAGTTCCTTGCTTGAAAGTCTGTCGATTCGTTTCGCACAACTTCCTGATGCAAATGTTTACCGTGGTGGAGTCTCTTTAATCTACACGCCCAATTTATTAGCTGGAGTTCGAGTTTTGAAAGTAGAAAAATATTTTCTGAAGGTAACTTAATTGTTGTTAAAAACTGAATATGTTCAAGCCTTTTGAAAGGTGTGCTGTTCTTTTTTATAGGTCCTGGGTGCATGCAATCAAATATCGAGTCAATTCAGGGTTCAGTTTTCTCTTGAAAATCTATGTTATCTAGACATATCTAGCTTGGCTTTTGAAGATACAGATATGGTATCTTGTTTGCTTTGGCTGATCACAAGCTTGCCAAAGCTAGAGAAAGTTATAGTCAATGTAAGTTTTGCATTCTAGTGTTCCATCTTATTCTGTGAGAGATGTAACTTAGGTGTTACACGACACACAAACGTAAAAAATTTCATACTATTTTCTTGTTTTTTCAGCTTTGCACTAATTCTTCAGCTAAGATGGAAGATGTGATGGAGCTTCTAAAGAGAGAAAGCACTTCATTTTTCAATTTAAAACTGACTCATGTGGAGATAAAGGGTATATCAGGTGTGAGGCCTGAGGTGGAGTTGATGAAGCTTATACTTGCAAACTCTCCTCAACTCAAGACTATGGTGGTTGAAGGTAACAAAAGCGATGCATTCTACAACGGTGAGGAGACCTTAAAGAAGTTGGTTTGCTTTTGTCGAGCTTCAACAAGTGCACAGATTATATACTCTTCAAACCTGAAAACTCAGTGACCAGGGTCGAAGGAAAACGTGTGCATAGTTTGATGCCTTGGTCTTTCGAAGTTATCATGGCTTGGTTGCCACTTTTTCATTTTGTGTAGCTTTCGATATTGAGCCCTTTTCTTGTAAATCTTCATCCAACCTTCAATTAGCCTTCAAAGTTTGTACTCTAGCTTCACCTCCATGTTGTCGGGATCAATTTATAGAGCTTTTTTAACATAAAATTTGGCAAATTCAAAGCCGGTCATCTGTATAAGCTATGGATTTTGTTTATAAACACAACACATGTGGAGATATAAAATACCAACCAAAGCCTTGATGTAATAAAGCAAATCCGCTGACTACTCAGTAACAACACCAACAAACTATACCCAAAAATGCATCCAAAATGCAGTAATAACTGCATACGTTGCAGTGTTTGCACAGTTAGTACAACACCTCAGTTGCACAACCATCAGTCGCAACATCATATAACTGTAGTCTGACAACAACGACTGAGTTGATCATCTTCTCACCTTGGCTTACATTTTTTAGAATTAACAAGCGGGAGATTTGACTCTCCTACTTCAAATCTCATCATTGCATCCACTTCAATTTGAAGTCCAATTTTAAGGCATTGATATTAGCATTTCCTTACATAGATTTCGCTCCAAATAACTCATACCCAAAAACATCATCAACCATCGACAAACGAGCAATAAAAGTGGCCCGACACGAGCAATAAAAGTGGCCCGACTTCGTTTGAATTCAAGACCTGGGTCAGATTCATTGTAAAAGCAAGTTGATTTTAAACGAGGCAAATAATCCTTGGGATGCGGCCAATTAGGGTCAATAAGTAGTCCCAAAATTTTGACCAATTTTAAAGCTTATCAAAAAAACCCTTTAATCTCCGCCGGTTGAGAACTTCTCAATTGACGGGGAGGAAGCTCCCCATGTCAACAAACGAGTCCAAATATAAGATAATATAAGTTTTAAAATGGTCTAATTTTGGGAGTGTTATCATTTTTTCGACCCTAATTTAACCAAAACCTAATCCTTGTTCTTTCGAGATTGGTTATATAATAATGTTTTTGGATGGAATGAGATTTTTTTTTATATTTTCTATCGTAGTTTAATGATTAGTGTATTTGTGTAATGAATAAAATATTTTTATTTTATTTTATGTTTATTAACAAATTGAAACAAAAAATGATTTGAATTGTAAAAGAGATTATATTTAAAAATAAAAATAAAAAATATGAATAAAAAGGACATAAAAAAATGGATACAAATTTGGAACGAAAAAGAAAATCAAACCAGCGCTGATCACAATGAATTAGAACGATCACATGTAGTTGTTTTTTTGAGATGTGTAATACCTCATACAAAAATGTGTCTCATCAGATGTGATACGATTGTGACATTTCTTACTTTTTTTCAAGGGAAATACCAAAACGTGGCTATAATAATTTCTTCCACACTGCATCACAACACCGGAGCAACTGGCTCAACTCTTTCTTGCGAAATACATTCTACCACTGAAGTTTGTTAAGTTCGGAGATGATATCACCAACTTAGCACAACGAAATGGTGAGTCTATGTATAATTCTTGGGGATGTTACAAAGAGTTTTTGAAAAAATATGATGGTATCCTAACTTGGCTGATTATTCAAAACTTTTATAATGGAATGTTGGGGAACAACAAGCTAATGTAAACGCCGCAAGCGAATGTTATTTAGCAGAAAAACCATCGTAGGAAGCATACTGATCACTAGAAGTACTCTGCACCAATAATTATGCGTCTGAAAGAAGGTGAGGAATGTGTGATGTGAATAATGAGACGGTCCTAAGTGAAGATAGTCGCGATTGAGCAATAAATAACATATATAAAGATGAATTCTTATATAGTACATGAATTTGATGTTTACCCTCCATCGATTACAAATTAGTTCAGAGCATCAGATGATGTGATGTATGTAAGCAATTTACAGCAAAGCCTAAAACCATATTTTACAAACACTAGTTATTGAGTTGGTAAGATAAAAAATCCAGTTTATTTGTGGAAAAATAAAAACAATATATAGAAGCAAGAAAATTTGGATAAGATACAAAATAAATCAAAATTAGAGGAGATACTAAGAAAAATTATTGAATCATCTAACAATCGCTTTGAAATGAATGAATCAAGCATGGATAATCTATAATTGTATGTTCAAAACCAAGGAGTTTACTTTAAAGATATCATCAAAATCATATCGCGTGCTTGAAGATTTCAAAGGTTCAATTAGGTCAGATACACTCTATGTTGGCATCAAGAAATCAAAGTACTTGATCGAGTAACGCCCAAAACAACATGAAGTAGGTTAAAGCAATCACGTTGAGAACTGTGAGAAAAATTGGACAGGGAATGGACCAATATGGTTAAAGAATAATAAGATGACCGCGACCATGAAAAAAATGATCTCGACAAACAATAAAAAAAGTAACATAAGTTGATTGATGAGAACTTTGTCGCGACCAAAATGATGATAGTCATGACCACCATATACTTTACAGCAATCATAATGTAGATGCTCGTAAACACTATGAAGTTCATCGCAGCAAAGGTAAAGATGATCATTATCATGATAAATGAAAAGATATAGAAGATACCAATAGTTCACTTTATCATTAGTAGATTACGAAGAAGTCCTAAAGACAGCCCAAAATCCTCCAACTTAAAATCTACCCCTCGAATTCCTACCTATGTCGGAAGAAGAAGCAAAACAATGAAAAGTTAATATACCAAATTACTAAAGATGATTTGCATCACGGAGGTCAATTTTCTCATTGTTGATTTGCTAAATCAAATGCTTAAATATCCGCTCGTATAAAAAAGGCTCAACGACTTTGAAACACTGGTGCTTACACAGGAGTGCAGTGCTCTAATTCAAAACATATTGCCACAAAAAATGCAAGATTTATAGAGGTTTACTATCCTTTCCAAAAGTGGTGATTTAAATTACGAAAAATGTTTGTGTGATTTACGTGCTAGCATAAATTTGATGGTTTTTTCTATCTATAAAAAATTAGAAATATGTGGAATAAAAGCTACAAATGTTTCTCTACAGTTAGTTGATAGGTCTTTTACACATCCAAAAGAATGAGAGAAGATATTTTGATAAAGGTTGATAAATTTATATTCCTAGAAGAATTTATAAATTTAAACATGGAGAAATATAGACATGTATACTTAATCCTAAGAAGACATTTTTCTAGCTACTGCTACAAAATTTATAGATGTGGAGGTTGAAAAACTATAAGTTCGAGTAGCTGATGAACATATAAAATACTCACAACGTTAAAATTTCCAAAAAGATGTCGAATTATGTTTGTCCCTTGATGTGGTAGAGAAACCAAGTGAAAAATTCATACATGAATTATTTTCTCATCCTATTTTTGATAGTTCATTATTACGTAATATACTAGATGAGAAAGTGATTGAAAATGAAGAGGTTATAATTATATGAGAATATGAAATGTCTACCAATTCAACTTAGGGATGTTCATATTTTGAAGTTCAAATATAAATCATCAAAAGATGAAATATCTAAGTTAGAGTTAAAACATTCCCCACAAATGTAGTGAATATATATTTAAAAGAGCCTCAATTTTCCTATTATTACTAATGTATCTTCGAGTGATACAAATAAAGAGGAACTGTTAAACATGCTGGCATAACTCAAAAAAAAAATCCATTGGTTTGACGATAGAAGATATAAGAGTGATATATTAATATTTTAATGAATGAATTATACAATTCACTAATTAATTATCAAATGCGACTTAATGGAGCCAGAAAAAAATGTGTTTTGAATACACTAATCGTTGTTTAAATTAGAAGAGATGTCATTTAAGAGAAGGAGATGGAATTGTGCTAGGATATCGTATTTCATATAATGGTATATTTCATTAAAATAAATAGCAATTGAATATATGTTACTATCAAGTACGACGATCAAGATTCAAATCCTCTTCAACTTCCAGAATGAGAAATCCAACTGACCGAGATACCAACTAAAACTGAAGTATTGATTCAGAGGCAACCCAATGCAAGTTTTATTTTTATTTTTGTATTTTTACTTTTTTTTTTGCTTTGAGATAATTTTATATGATATTTTATGCTGATGTGCTTGTTTTCTAACTATCATTCAGATTTTTATGAAGCTTTGATTTCCATATTTGATTAAGGGAAAAAAAATTGTCTGGAATCATTAAAATCAATTATATCGAAATTTACTATTACTGTTTACATGGAAGTTAATTAAGTGGTATAATAAGTAAATCTAAAAAGTAATTTCCATATTTATATTATATATATATATATATATATAATATAAGATTTCATAAATCTTTAATGAGTAGGCTTAATGGACATATAAATTGGAGTAAAAAAGTAGATGTTTATGTTAATTCTCAGATATAGATTGCTAGTTTTGTAGCCTAGTTAGTTTGAGTGAATAAATTATTATGAGTGTTTAACATTCTAAATTGATAACATTTGAGATGATTTATCACCTAATTACTTAGGTCAACTAGCTTGACATCCATTGACTTTTCCATAAATAAATAAAAAGTAGATGAAAAATAGTAATTATTATTATAATATATATACTAAGTGACAACTATTAAAATAAAAATTGATATTATTTTGGTTTATTAACTAAAATATTTAAAAATATTCTGGTAAATAGTATCTAAATGAAAATTAAATTTCTTTAAAACAAATTAATAATTCTTTAGATTTCTTCAATTTTTTATTTATTACACATGGTTGGGAATTTTTCATATTTTTCATTTATTTGTTTTGCAACTAAAAATTATGGTTTTGGTTTATATGGTAGGATAATATGTTTTTATCCGATTTAATTGTTGTGATATTTAGTTTTTTCTCGTACTAGCAAATAAATAAGTGTGCTGTAATTATGAAAGAATATTTATCATTGATTTTAAATGGATTTTATATTAATTTTAATTGTTAGTTTAATTTAATAATTAATAAAATAATCTTATTTTGTTTATTTTATGCTTATTAGTAAACTGAGAAATTTAATAGCAGAAAAGAGTTAAATTACATAAATGGCTATACTTGAAGAAAAAACTAAAAAAACTCAAAACTTGAAAAACAAATTAAATATAGACTAAAAATTGGAATCAAGAGGGAAGTAGTAAATAAATACTAATGACTTATTTAGTTTTTTTAAAAAATTAACTCTTTTATAGTATTTAATAGGCATTAGAATTGCGTTTAATAGATACACAGACACAAAATTGGAATTAAAGAAAAAGAAAGATTTAGTTTCCTAATAAATAAATTTTAATGGCTTATTATTTAATTTTTTAAAATAATATTTTTTGTTATATATAATGGGTATTTGGACTTTATTTATTAGATATTATGGTTTTGATTTTAAAAATTATATTTACTTTATAGAAAAGTTCATTACACAACACAAAAAAGAGAACAAAGTACACACGAAACTAAGACTTATATTGTTCTCTTATTTTATGTTCTTTTATTATTTTGTTCTTATAGTCATGTTTAATAATTGTTGAACCTTTTTATTATGCACCTATAAGATATATATATATATATATATATATATATATATATATATATATATATATATATATATATATATATATATATATATATATATATATATATATATATATATTTTGTTATGAATTATATTTTTGTTATTTGTCAAAGTGTTAGTAGTCAACATATTGTTTTCAATTATCTACGAGTTGAATTGATTGATAAAATATTTAGGTTGATACCGAGAGGTGGTGCCTAATTTGGATCCGTACTAATACCGCTGGATTGAATGATTAGTTTGCTCCGACTATGGCTCAGTGAAGTCTAAACTAGGTTCTTAGATCTTATGATCCGATTATAGAGATAGAAGATTACAGATATAAACTAACTATACAAGAAGGTTAGTTGTGTAAGATAGATAGATGATCACAACATTCTGAAAGAGAACGTGAATTTGAAATAAATATATTTAGATTTAATTTAATTTTTTGTTAAATAAATTGTATATACGTATTCAAATGACCCCAATATTGTTTTATATGGATATTCTCAAAAAGTGATAATTGTTTTATTATATTATTTAGTTTTAGTATAAATCACAAAATCTCGATCATTTGGATCATCAACTGAATTGCATTTGGATCATCAACTGAATTGTATTAGGTTAGTAAACATATATATTAACTTTTAAAATAAAAAATTAGATTTTTCCTTTTGGTTCGATAACTTGATTCTCTATACTTACTATTATTTGAACAATAAATTGTACACTGTAATTTTATTTATCATTTCTCTTATGTTCACGGTGATTTTTGTGTTCACAATAATTCTTCTATTAACATGTGTTTTATGTGGACAATATGATTATTTTGTTTGTTGTATCCATGTTGGTTCTTCTATTATTGTTTAATATTCGAGCTATTAGACCCATTAGGTTCATTATCTGGAAATCCAGCATACATTGCATGTTTAATCCCTTATAAATAGACTTATTAGGTTATTAAAAATATCACTCCAATCTGCGACTTTCTTCCGTCATAGTGAAACTCTATATTCGGGTGACGCTTGTGGAGGTAGACATTATTGTCAAACCATATTATAATCATGTATTTTTTTTATATGTTATTCATGATAGATATTATATCTTGATCTCTAACAATTTTATATCAGATCATAGGTAATTACAATCAAAAGTTAACAATAAATTTTACAGTAGCACAATATAACATCCAAACATTTGATGGGGGATCTAATTTTCCATTGCAGAATATCAAGTTGAAATCTTCATTGGTGTTGAAAGGGTTGTGGAAGGATATGGAGAATACGTTATCGGTAAAGTTGAAATAAAATATCAAAAAATATCTTTACAAAATAGCTTTATGTTGGATTTTAATGAGTGTAAATGACAACGTTTTTTGCGAGATTAACAGAGAGAAGACTATTTTTGGGTATGAAAGAAGTTTGTATAACTTTACTCATAAAAATAAGTTGTGAATCGCTTATACTAGAAGAAACACTTGTATGATTTCAGATTGAAAGAAGTCATATCCAAAATAGAACATCTTTATAATTTTAAGTCGGTTATCATATACCTAAAGAATATTGATATCACAATCGATGATAAAGATCAAACCTTGTTTGTTTTGAGATCTTTACCAACTTCCTATGAAACCTTCATGGATACCATCATGTATGGTAAGAAAATATTATCTTTGTGGATGTCAAATAGGAGATAAAATAGAATCAATTGAGATAGTTGCATCCAAATAATAAGATGTAATGGAAAGGTCTTATGAACGGGGGAAAATCTAGCCTCTCGAGAGATATTATGTTCTTTTTCAACCCCTGAACATACTAGCACGTCACGATACTGATAATACCATCAAACATTCTATTTTGAGATCTTTACCAACTTCATATGAAAATTCCATGGATACCATCATGTATGGTAAGAAAATTCCATCTTTGCGGATGTCAAATAGATGATAAAGTAAAATGAATTGAGACAGTTGCAGCCGTAAATAAGATGGAATAAAATATCTTACGAGCATGGGAAGATTAAACGTCCCAAGAGATATTATTTAATTTTTTATCCCATGAACATACTAGCATGTCACGATTCTAATAACACCATCGAACATTGTGATCGATTACCCAAGACAACATATCTTCAATACTATTATTGTCATTATTATCATAATCATTCACACCTTGTACCAAAATTACAAGTATCATGAATATAATGGAGTAATCAAGGTTACAAATGGCTCAATGGTGTTCATGAAAGGAATTTTTCAAAAAGTGTTTTATATTCTTCAATAGAGTATTTTTATCGGTGATGTTGTAGTAGCATCATCGAGGAGTAGAGCCAAGTATTACATGAGTATGACCGATGATTATTTAAGGATGTCGTGGGTTTATTCTTTAGGAAACCAAAGATAATGCATATTCAACCATTGTCAAATTAAATACAATAATAAAGAAGCATATATTAAAAAAAATTGAGTATCTCATGATACATACTAGGTTATAATTTTATAGTTTTGAGTTTAACGAGTTCTTCCATGTCGAGAGAATAATGCGTCATTACAGCTGTTCTAGAATATAACAATAAAATAGTATTACAACAATAATGAATAGAATGTTTTACGATGAGACATGAAGCATGCTCTCGCATTCAGGTGTAGGAATAAATTTTAGTCCGAAGCTATCAATAAAACTTGTAACTTGGTGAATCAGTATTCATCAATGACTATTGGTTATAAGATACATTTTGAAATTTAACCTAGATCATCGGGTGATTATAAACAGTTGAAAGTGTGCAGTTGTCTTGTGTACGCTCACCTGAGATATGGTAAACTTGAGTCAAGGGAAAATGTGGATATTTCTAGGATGTGATATTGTAGTGAAATAATATAGGCTTTGGCGTATCTCTCATAAGTGTCTAGGTTTTCTCATCAGCAACAAGTGACTTTTAATGAGTCTAATTTGCTAGACAATTAGAAGGATATTTAAGAAATGCATAAGCCATGATCGGTTTTGAGTAAATCCATAAAACTTGAAGCAGAATCGGTTGGTAGTAGATCAAACTTTTAATATTTTTGAGGTGGATCCAGGATTAGGTTGTGAAGTTTCACCATTGGATGATAATGATGATGATGTGCTCGAATTTAAACAAAAACCTTATAATATAGCATCAGGTGGATAAAAAAAAGATATTAGATCACCAAAAAAGTATGAATACCCAGTTGCATACACTATGTTAGTTGAGAAAGTATTTGATATGCACGAAACCAGTAACTATAGGCAAGTTATAATGAGTTAAAATTAGATCAATGGATCAGTGCTATGTGGGAAGAGATTGAATATATTCATAAGAATCGGACATGAAAGCTTGTTGGTTTTATTAAAGGACATAAGATAGTAGGTTGTAAATGGGTATTCAAGTAAAATAGAGGTAACCAAAGGGTTAAGGCGCGTCAATTTAAGGTAATGTTGGTCGCTAAGTATTTTATTCAAAGAGAGTTAATTGACTTCAATGAAGTGTTTTCTTTAGTGGTGAAATACAGTTGTATTTTTGTTTTGTTAGACATGGTGGTTTTGCAAGATTTAGAGCTTGAAGAGTTCGATGTGAAAACTATGTTTCTACGTGGTGAATTTTGAGGTTGAAACAGTTACATATTTTTATCTACCGAAGAAGTTAATATATGGGTTGAAAACGTTACATAGGAAATGATATAAATGATTTGATACATTCAGGATGCCAAATGGATTCACAAGGAGTCCATATGATAGTTGCATGTAACAACATAAAATGTAATATTATTAGTATGCTTACTTTTTTGTATGGAGGATATGCTTATTAATACTTGTAGCATGTCACGCATTATAGAGAAAATTCTAAGGATGTAGATTACCATACATGGAACTGTAGGAACACTACACTTGTCTCAAGGAAGCTACACTAAGAATGGTGTAATAATTTAACATGTTTGATACTAAGACAATTAATATATCGTTTACCAATCATTTCAAGTCGTCTGCGGCAGAATCAACCAAGGACGATGTTGGGCTCGAATAAGTTTTAAAGGTTCTATGTTCAAGTAGGCACCATGTATACTAGGTATGTATATTACCAAAGATAGAACCGTAGGATCAGTACATTTGTCTCAAATAAGCTACATTGAGAAAGTGGTGCAATAATTTAATATGTTTGATACTAAGGCCATTAACATATCTTTTTCCAATCATTTTAAGTCGCCTGGAGCATAATCAACCAAGGACGATGCTGGGTTGGAATAAGTGTTGAATGTTCTATATTCAAGTATGCATCATGTATACTATAATGTGCATACGTACTAATTGATGAGTCCGAACTCTGCACTCTCCCCGGACAAGGACAGATCGGTCCAAGGCCTCCGGACCGGACAGATCACACGGACCGGACAGATCACTTTGAGCACAATGACCATAGGACTGTTCGAACTATGACAAAAGTACTAAAAAACCTAAACACTTCTTGACTAAGCTACTTGCTCTCCTACTTAGAGCTCATGGGTCTTTGAACATGACCCGGGTCCATTAAACATGACCATCAGGGTATAAATACCCAACCACCTGCATTAAGTGTGGGTAATGAGAATTAACTGCTACCAGGCTGCTTAATTATCTCTCTACTCTCTACTCTAAACACATAATACCGACACACTACTATAAATCACCAACCAAATTACTAGCCTACCCTCAGGCAATTATTATCCACACCAAATTGGCGACCACAGTGGGAGCACGAAGGTGCCTGAATCAAGCATTCAAAACCAGCTAAGAAAATATGTCCGAATGAATCCGGATAATCCAGAAGTACCACCAGCTCTGCTCGAAGTGGTGGGAGAGAACGATGAGTACACTATCGAAGAGTGTGATAGGCTCAAGGGTGAAATAGAAGCTCTGAGGGCAGAAAAGGCCAAGATGGGCATGAAAGAAAAGTCCAAAGCATCGGTTGCTCATCACACTGATAACCCCAGAGAGCATGAGTCTTCAAAGACTCATGTGAGCACTAAAAATACTCGTGCCACTTCTAAAAAGTCTCATCGGTCTAAGCCAGTGGAGATTTCTGACTCAAGTTCAGAGTCTTCTAATAGCTCTTCGGACAGTGAGGGAGTTGAAAAATCCTTATCCTCTAGCAGCGATGAGGGTCGGACTAGAAAGAAGCAAAAGCAGATTAAAAAATACTCAAGAAAAAGGGATAGACAAGGAAAGATGAAAAGGCATATTGGTAAGGGATCATCTCATAGCCGGAAGCATGTAGACCGGATGCTGATGGATCCTTTCGCTTTTCACGATGAGCCAGGTATCTTTGCAACTCCCAATGAGGGTATTGTGTTCAGTCGTGGAAGGCATTGGAGGCAATCTCCATTGTCTTCTAAAATTCTGTCCGGAAACCTCCCTAAGAGGTTTGATAGCACTAAGATAGAGAAGTATGATGGCAGTACTGATCCGGACAACCATCTGGAGCAATTTAAGAACTTCATGATGAACTTTGATGACGACGATAAACTACTCTGTAGGGCATTCTCCCAATCATTTACGGGGAGTGCTCTAAAATGGTACAACAGCCTGCCTCAGGGTTGTATTAAAGACTTCGATACCTTTTGGGTAGCCTTTCGAAGGCAGTTTGTAGGGAGTAAAGAACTAAAGGGCAATGGAGACACAATAATCCATTGTGCGCAGGAGCCAAATGAGTCCTTGAAAGAATATATAAGCCGTTTTGTGAACACCAAGAATGGGTTGGCTGATTGCTTCGAACAGGTAGCAATAGCATCCCTGAGACAAGGTTTGAACCCAGACAATCTAGCTGATTCAGTGACCTGAAAGAAGGCCATGACTTGGGGAGGGTTGCTGAATCAGGTTGGCAAACAAATAAATGTCGATGAAACAAAGAAAACCAGAGTGCACAGGCAGGTGAGGTCTACCCCGGTGGCACCAAATCCCAATCAGAATCAGTCCGGGAACAAAGCAAGGGAAACCGGACAGGGGCATGGTAGGGCAAAAGCTCAGTCTCAGCCAGCTGCTCCTGCTCAAAGTCAACAATCCATAAACAAGAGAGGGCCATGGGTCCAACCGTAGTGGTTCGCAGAGTTAAAAGAAAGTGTGGCCACTATCTTTGATAAAACGAAGGAAGAGGTGCATTACCGGAGACCGGCGACACTGCAGTCTCCCAGAGAACATCGCAATAATTATTTTTGCCAATATCACAACGATATTGGTCATACCACTGATGACTGCATAGCATTGAAACAAGAAGTTCAAAACTTGATTGAAAGGGGAAAGTTGGGGGCCTACGTGAAAAGAAGAGGGGGTAACAGGCCTGATAACACTCACCGGGTTGGTCCAAGTAATGCTGCTCCGGAGGGAGCCATGGTTATAGTTGAAAGGTTTGATGTAGAATCTGAGTACTTGGATCCTGATCCAACTCGAAACAGAGTGGGTACAATTGAGGAATGTTCTAGGTCGGTCTCCGAGCTCATTAAATTTTTCGAGTCACTTATAATTTTCGGAGGGGACACTATGACAGCTCCTACTGCTTCTTCGAGGAAGAGACACGTTCATACTTTAGCCTCCCAGCTAGAAGGAGGCATGACTTCCTATCAGTCACAAAACTCGTTCCCCTTCATTGTTTTTGATGAAGATGATTTAAGAAACATTCCTGGTCCTCATGAGGATGCTTTTGTCATAGGAGCATCTATAGGGGCAATGACATAAGACGAATCCTGGTGGATACTGGAAGCTCAACCAATATCCTTTTCCTAACCACCTACAAGAAAATGAAAAATCCAGCTGTAATTCAGAGTTCGGACAGATCAATTGTGGGCTTTACAGGCAGCTCAGCAGATGTGATCGGAGAGTTCGAAGAAGTTCTATAGGGCAAGGGCCATTTCAAGAAAATGGTCAGAATACTCTTTATTGTGGTGGATTGTCCCACTTGCTATAATGCTATTCTAGGGAGGTCTTGGCTCTCTAGGATGCATGTAGTGGCTTCAACAGTCCATCAGTGCTTGAAGTATGTTGTTCAGGGACAGGTTGGAGTCGTCCGGAGCAGCCAAAAGATTGCAAGAGAATGTTATGCCACTGCCCTGGCTCCTCGAACGCTGGGGGCAGTCCGTATTAATGAACAATAGCAGTTTGAGGGCCTTTCTGGGGGTGAGGGTGAAATTGATGACCCCAGAGAGACCCCTGGAGTATTAATACCAGTCGAAGAGGTAGAAACACACTGTTTAGAAGATGGGAAAAGTGTCAAGATAGGGTCTAAGATGCTACCGTGTTAAAATATGAAATGTTTAAGTTTTTAAAGAACTATCAGCACGTTTTTTCTTGGTGCAACGCTGATGTTACTGGAGTTCCATCAGAATTGATATCACATCACCTATCCGTCCGGAGAGACGTAGCTCCAGTGGTTCAAAAAAGAAGAGCTTTTTCCAAAGAAAAGGCTGATGTCATTGTGCAAGAGGTTGACAGGCTCACAAAGATGGGGCACATCAAGGAGTCTCAATACCCTTTGTGGACTGCCAATTCTGTCTTGGTAAAAAAGAAGAATGGCAAGTGGCGCATGTGCATTGACTTTACAAATCTCAATAGAGCCTGCCCAAAAGATTTGTATCCGGTCCCCCGGATTGATCAGTTAGTAGACTCTACCTCTGGGAACAAGCTGCTTTCCTTTGTGGATGCCTTCTCCGGATACAATCAGATCCAAGTAGATCCGAAGGATCAGGAACACACCACATTTGTCACGGACAGAGGTCTTCATTGCTACAAGGTAATGCCATTTGATTTGAAAAATGCTGGGGCTACTTATTAGATATTAGTCAACAAGGCATTTGCTGATCAAATTGGAAGAAATATGGAAGTATACATTGATGACATGATGGTGAAGAGTGTGGATGAGCAGTTGCACTTATCCGATCTCCAAGAAACTTTTGCCAACTTGGTAAAAGTGAATTTGAAACTGAACCCAGAAAAGTGTGTGTTCGGAGTGCAGTCCGGGAAGTTTCTAGGCTATATCATAAGTGAGCATGGAATACAGCCCGATCCGGACCAGCTAAATGCTCTTTTCCAAATGGAGCCTCCTCGAAACATTAAAGAAGTACATCGGTTAATAGGGAGATTAGCTGCCTTAAACAGATTTATCTCAAGGTCTTCGAACAGGTGTGCACCTTTCTTTCAAACTTTGAAGGGTGCAAAGGGATTCAATTGGACCCCGCAGTGTGATGAAGCTTTCAATGAGATCAAGAAGCACCTGTCCTCTCCCAAGACTTTGTTTAAACCAGTTGATGGGGAGACCCTCTTCGTATATTTGGCAGTTTCAAGTTATGCCATCAGTGCTGTGTTGGTAAGAGAGGTCGATGGTCATCCCCATCCAGTATATTACATCAGCAAAAGTCTGATAGATGCAGAAAGGCGTTACCTGAAACTCGAAAAGTTAGCATTGGCCCTGGTAATAGCTGCCAGGAAAATGAGGCCTTATTTCCAGGCTCATCCCATCATCGTCCGGACTTCTTTCCCTCTGAAGAATGTCCTCCAAAAGGCAGACATTTCAAGCAGGATGACTAAGTGGTCAGTAGAATTGGGGGACTTCGACATAGATTTTGCTCCCCGAACAGCAGTCAAGGCCCAAGCTGTGGCAGACTTTTTGGTTGAATTCCACTCCGACAGGGATTTAGAGAAAACTACTAACATAAAAGATAAAAAGGTATGGGTCATCCGAACAGATGGTGGATCTAGCACTATGGGGTGTGGTGCAGGGGTGTGTTTGACTTCCCCGTATGGAGACAAAATGTACCATGCTATTTGTTTTGCTTTCAGGGCATCTAATAATGAGTCTGAATACGAAGCAACTATAGCTGGTTTAAAGTTAGCCTACATTTGTGGGGCTAAGAGGGTCAAGCTGCTAAGTGACTCCCAACTACTTATCCACCATGCCCAAGGCCAATATGAGGCTAAGAAGGAACAGCTTGTGAAATACTTACTCCTCCTAAAAAATGAAGCACTTAAGTTTAAAGGTGTTATCTATGAACATATTCCCCGAACAGAAAATGAGCTGGCAGACTGACTGGCAACCATAGCATATACGGAGTCATATCCATGGATCCATGTGCTTGAAAGCCCCTCCATCCAACTTTGTAAAGGTAAAGAAGAGGAAATTTTTGAAATACAAGCAAAACAACCTCAAGACTGGAGATTTCCTCTCCTGTAATATCTCTCCGATGGTGTCATGCCTCCAGATAAGTCACTAGCCAGAACATTGAAATACAAGGCTCGTGGTTTCATCATATTGAGAGAAGTGTTATAAAAAAAGTCCTACAGTAAGCCTCTCCTGCGCTGTTTGGGGGATGAAGAATCACAAGTGGTCCTCTCTGAATTGCACGATGGTGAGGGATCAGCCCATTGTGGGTTTAGAGCTTTGACAAGAAGAGTTTTACTCTACGGTTATTATTGGCCATCAATCATGAAATATGCAAAGGAATTGGTAAGAAAGTGTGACCCATGCCAGAGGTACAACAATGAAATTCATGTGCCAGCCATTCCTTTAGAGTCAATTTCTGAGTCTATTCCTTTTGCTCGATGGGGATTGGATTTAGTAGGGCCTCTCCCTGTGGTGTCCGGAGGACGCAAAACTATAATTGTGGCCATAGATTACTTCTCGAAGTGGATAGAAGCAGCCCCTCTAGCAGGGACAACATCAAAAGTTGTTATCAAATTAGATTTGGTGTCCCATAAAAGATAACCACAGACAATGGGCCACAGTTCGACAACAGGGAAATGGAGAGCTTCTGTGCCTCAAGGGGTATACAACATTGTTTTTCTTCACCTTTCCACCCACAAGAAAATGGGCAGGTTGAAGTGGCTAATAGAACTATACTGTCCGGTTTGAAGAAGAATTTGGAAGGGGCTGCTGGGAAGTGGCCTAGTTATCTACAAGAGGTCTTGTGGGCCTACCGGAAAACACCTGGGGCTGCAACACAAGAGTCACCCTTTGCCTTGGTCTATGGGATGGATGCAGTAGCTCCCATAGATAATACCCTCCCCTACTTTCGTGTTCACAACTTCTCCGAACACGCTAACGAGGTGGTAATCAGAATTCAACTTGATTTGATAGAAGAAAGACGAGTTAAATCTCACCTTAGAGTTGCACACTACCAAGGCTTGATGAGAAGCAAGTTTACTTCCAAAGTTAAAAGAAGAGATTTCCAACCAGGGGACAAAGTATTAAGGAAGGTCTTCTTACACACTAAAGAAAAGCTGTTCGGGAAGTTGGCCCCAACTTGGGAGGGTCCGTATATGGTTGTTGAAAGAATTAAACCTGGAACATATTGGTTGGAAGACAAAGATGGCAGAGTTTTGACTCATCCTTGGAATATCGAGCATCTCCGGATGTACTTGGAGTAACACTTGTGTAAATATTTACTTGTTTAAACAGCCATGTAAATATTTGGGGGCATACTCTACCCTCCCCGGTGGCACTTTGAATGAGTCTTCTTAAAAATTTTCTAAGTATGTTTAAAAGTTTTGTCCCTTGTCATACTATCCAGATTGAAATAACTAAGGGCTATTTAAACTTTAGCCGGAGAATTTAAACACTCTCACTATGAAATAACTAAGGGCTATTTAAACTCTAGCCGGAGAGCTTAAACACTCTCACTATGAAACAACTAAAGGCTACTTAGACAGATAAGTTGCACAGAACAGAAATACTCATTGAATTAAATAACTTAAAATTGCCTTGGCCTTCCAAGGACTTTTAAAATGGTCAAAGCAGAACACAAAAAACCTATCCGGTCAGATACGGGACACCATTACAAAAAGAGTGCCTTGGCCTTCCAAGGACTTTAGTCTGGATAGAAAATAAACAAAGTGGATCATAAGTTAAGGTTGAGCCTTTGAAGATGGCTCACCTTCATCTACCTTCTTGCCCTTAGGGTCGTCTTTCTCTTCATCTACCTTCTTGCCCTTAGGGTCGCCTTTCTCTTCATCTGGGCTCTCCCCAGTATGTTCTTCATCACCTGAGGAATCACTAGAGTAGCCATACCGGTCGCCTTCGGCCATCGTGTGGTATGGGAGGTCCTCAGGCTCAACATAAAGCCATAAGTCTCCTAGGTTCTTCTTCGAAAACTTTTCATGGAAGAGTTGAACCATGTTAGACCTCACCTTCTCAAGCAGTTGCTCTTCGCTTTTGATCATCTGGTTGGCATAAGCATTGATCTTGGCTTGGATCTTGGCCTCCTGCTCCTGTAACAAAATATTTTTCTCCTTGGCAGCCTTGGACACTGCATTCTCAAGAGCAATCTTATCAGTGGTTAAGTTGGTGATGACTTTGTCATTTGCCTTGGTTTCTTCCTTTGAGGTAGCAAGGTCTTTCTCCAGACCGGACAGTTTCTCCTGGAGGTCTTTCACGGTTTCCTCTAAAATAGTGACTTTGGTGGTGCTTGTCTTTTGGCTTCTCTTCAACTCCTCGTTTTCTTCTTTCAACATGTCAGCATTGGAAGTGGCAGTTCGGAGGTCTTCGGACAGCTTCTCCTTGTCAGACTTAAGGTCTTTAATGATGTATGCCTGACTCCGAACTTGTCTCTCCAACGTAAGTACCGGCTGCACGTTGCTTAACAAGGAATGGGCTATGGTATCCTTTTCACTAGAGACAATAAAAGTCTTACCGTTAAAATTGACCGTGTTGGAGCTGCTCGGAGGAATGTAAGGCCCTGCAAAGTCATCTCTGGGGAGATTGAGGAAGTATTCACCAAGCTCACTAATACCTGTGATGTCTACTCCATCAATGTTGAGATCTCCCCCCTCAACCTCATCGGTGTGAAAGTCCCCCGGAATCTCTTCGGCCTGTGTTGGGTCAGAAGGCTCAGCATGGAAGGAAGGCTCCGAAGCCCGGAGAGAAAGGTCGTTTACCTTAGAAGTCTTTTTCTTCTTCGCTTCCCGGTCTGCGCCTTCGCTTCCCTGTTTGCGATTTCTCTTGGAAGCCCTTGGAGGTTTTGGGAGATTCGTCTCTTGCCTTTCAGTCTCTTACTCCACTACTTGCAAGAGGGCAGCATCAATTTGGCTCTGCACTTGCCCCTCCGGGTCTGTTGGAGCATCTTTCTCAGCATCAGCAGGGTTGGCATCACCCACCACCTTTTTGCCCTTCTTCTTCTTGCCTTTTATCTTGCTCGGGGATTTGGCCCGGCCTGGCAGGAAGAGTGTCCCATCTGGTTCATGGGTCCTCTTGAGCACAACGTCCGGAGAAGGCTGGGTGGTGAGCTCCTCCCAAGTCAAGTCTATCCGACCTGTGGTGTTCTACAGATGAGACCTTGCCAAATTTCTACTGGTAAAAGCATCGTGGAATCGGTTCCCCCAATTCTCAGCAGCCCAGACATTAATCTTGCCACAAGTTATCTGCCCGGCTTTCTGATAGCCACTGAACTCCTTGGGCAGTTCTGCTAAGACAAAAGTGAGATAAGTTAGTATAAACTAAGTCTAAAAAGAGAAGAGAGACAAATGTAAGATACTTACGGTCACTCCTCCATCTACTTCTGAGGAGGCTTGGGTTCTCTCCGGATTTTATCTTCCTGCCATTCTCCCAGGCACCACTAACAAATAGGAACTGAGTCCTCCAGTTCCTCTCCGCTTCCAGCAGATCGTCCACAGCCTTGAAGCCATCCCCCATATTGAAATGGTAAAAGGGGATGTGGTGGTTTTTGCACAGGCTGGCCACTGCAGCAAACTTCTCCATAGGTAGAGGGATCCCGGACAGCCTTGATGCCATGATGCATGACATAAGGGTATACCAAGCGTTGGGGCTCAGCTGGCTCGGACAGAGTTTGATCAGATGGAAATATTTGACAATCTCTGGGTCTAGTGGGAACCTGAGCCCCCAGTTGAACAGCTCCGTAAACATGACCACTTCACTCAACTTGCAGTCCATGGGGGTCTCCGGATGTATAGGGATCCTGATTTTTACATTTTCTGGAATGCCCCACTTCGAACGCATCCTGTCCAGCTCGGTAGTGTGGATGAATGTATAGTTGATTTTTTGTAAGGAGAGGAGGTAATTAACGTTGACCTTATGGAAACAAGGCCCAACTTTTCCTTCAAGGCTCTCCGGCAGATCTGGATGCCTCAAGTATAACTTTTCCTTGCCCTTGTCTTTCTTGGCAACTATTTCTTTGCTAGTCTGACCGGAGGGCTCAGACTCAAACGGGGCCTCTTCAACAGAGTCCTCCATCACTTCCTTCATGATTGTTGAAGGAATTTCAGCAGCTGTAGTGGGGGGAGGGTTCAAACTTGACTCAGCCTTATCTCCGGACTGATGGGCCTCAGTGCCCCTTTGATTTCTGCTCTCCGGCAGAGTGTATGGAACAGAGGTTTCTGGTTGAAGGTTTGGATTGGAGCCCTCCGGTCCGGACAGCCTGTCCTTAGGGGCTTTAATAGGCACCTCTGATCCGGTGCTACTGTCCTTTGCCCCCGACCTAGAGGGAGTGTTTTTTTTGTCCACAGGCCTTTAACCAACCGGCCTTTCCTTCTGTCAACCAACTTCTCAGGAGAGTGCTCCGTGTCCGATCCCATGGCAATAAAGGGAGAGGGTTTTCTAAGGCTAGTGGCTGTAACTCCTGGCTCGACAGTAGGCACCGATTCCTGAACTGAGGAACCAGAGATTATGGGGGAGAGGGTGGTTTGAAATAGTTTTCTAGGCTTAGTACCTTTAGAAGAGGACGAGCCTCTATCTGACTCAGATGCAGAGGTGATAGGTCTGTCAACAGGCGAGGCAGGTAACCCTGCAGCAATCCGTCTTTCTCTTTCGACTTTTTGAGCCTTCTCTAACTCAGAAAGGTTAAGCCACCCGCCTTTGACAAGAGTGTTCCTCGCTGTAAACATAAACTGTTGAACTAAGTTTTTTGCTTTAGAGAGAGAAAGCTTTGAGAGTTTTTACAGAAGTAAGTTTGAAGGAGATGGTAAAATAGTAGAAATGAGTTTGTATTTATAGTAAATCTGAAAAAGCAGTTGATTCCTAGGAGAATTCGAAAAGTTTGGCAGTGATTAAAAGACGGCGCTGATGTCACCACCTGTAATCAAAGAGGTTGCTTTTCGAAGAAGGTGGGTTCGAAATTCAAGGTGAAAAAACGGCTGAAGCAACCAATCAGAAAGCGACACGTGTCCCACAAACTCTGGCAAAAACCATTTTGAATTCGTGAAGCTTTATCTGTCCGGATAAACCCGTAGACCTGTCCGGATTAAAACTGCCCTTGACGTCGGACTGTTTTTCAGGTCTTTGGCAAGATTATTTGCCCAAACACCTAAAAAAGGGGCTCCTGATGAGTCCGAACTCTGCACTCTCCCCGGATAAGGACAGATCGGTCCAAGGCCTCCGGACCGGACAGATCACACGGACCGGACAGATCACTTTGAGCACAATGACCATAGGACAGTTCGAACTATGACAAAAGTACTAAAAAACCTAAACACTTCTTGACTAAGCTACTTGCTCTCCTACTTAGAGCTCATGGGTCTTTGAACATGACCCAAGTCCATTAAACATGACCCGAAAGCCCATAAGGGCCCAAACATTAGGGTATAAATACCCAACCACCTGCATTAAGTGTGGGTAATGAGAATTAACTGCTACCATGCTGCTTAATTATCTCTCTACTCTCTACTCTAAACACGTAATACCCACACACTACTATAAATCACCAACCAAATTACTAGCCTACCCTCGGGCAATTATTATCCACACCACTAATAGTTCACACTTGATTACTATGATTAGCGGATACATTGATGCCATGAGAAAGAACATTGGCAAGAATTAATATAAATACTTATGTATCTTAAGGATATTATGAATGTTGCTTAAATTTCTAACAAAACCAATTTGGCGAATCATTGAACGTTGTTGCAAGATCAATGGTTTGTTTTGTTGATTCTCATTTTGCGGGAGACATTGATAAAATGAGATATTTGATAGGATATGTGTTTACTCTAGTTGGGAATTCAATCCATTGGAAAGGATAGTTGCAAGCTATTGTTGCTTTGTTTACAGCAGAGGCCGAATAAACAACTATATTAAAAGTAGCTAAGAAGGAAATATGGTTGCAATATATGGTGGCAAATTTAGGCTTGGATTAAAGTAGCACAAAATATTTTGTAATAGTCAAAATGTCATACACCTAAAGGGAAATATATGTTCAACAAGCGTACAAAGTACATAGATGTATGGTATCACTTATTTGTGAAATATATCAGAGGTAATTGTTGATGGGAATAAAATGTCTACACATGATAATCCAGTAGATATAATGATCAAGGCAATATCTTTTCAAGAGTTTAAGAAGTGTCTAAACTAGATCGGTGTTTGTAACATCATGTGAATACTTTAGGGGAATCGGGTGAGTGAATTGAAAAGAAGTTTCTTTGCTGATAGTAACAAAAATAATATTCACCTGAAAAGGAATATTTGTTGAGAATGAGTCAAATAGTCATGAGACTTTCAGGATTGGTCAACTAGATATTTCTAGGATTATAATAACGCTAAAATTTGTAACATCGGAGTTTCTGATTTTAGTATTTTTAACTTCACTTTCATTTTTTCAACTTTTACAAATTTGTTACCGAGACGAGTAAATTCATCAAAATGTTTGTCAAACTTTTTAGCCTTTATCAAATTTCTTTTACGATGCCATATTCATTATTAAGATATTTTATATTCGATATTTGAACTTCAATAATTTTTTGAATGATGAATGTTCTTCACTTATAAATATGATAATTGATCAAAACTAAATACATAATAACGTCATATTTTGGGTAAATTCTCTATTTTTATAATAAATTGAGCGGTATCTTAGAGCTAATAAAAATTTCATTTTACAGCATCCCAACCAACATGACATCAATATTCTAATAACTAATTTCATTCAAAGTAAAGTTAATAATAACGTCAGTAATATTATTTTTCTCGTTATCCAGACTTTATATATATATATATAAACTTCAAACATGAAAATCTTAAATATCCAACCATCACTAAATTATTTGTATATTTCGAAGCCCATTAGACAACGTATATTTGACATGGTTACCAAAAATCATTTAAAGCATACTTATTTAACTTTTGACTTGGTAGATAAAAAAAATTCAAATCGCCCCACAAATAAAAAAACTTCCAAATTCTGTAATGTTTCACATATATCACTAAAGCTTTCATGCTACCAAGAATATTTATAAAGAAATTTGATATAAAAAACCTTGGTCAAGCTTCTTATGAGTTAAGGATCTGTATTGTAAGATACCTTTTATAGGCAATCCTGAGTCTCTTACAAGAGGTATACATTGAGAGCATGATACATTGGTATGGTTTAGATAAGTGCAAACCTTTGAATACCCATGTAGAAAAAGGAGAAATATTATCACTCCAATAGTGCCAAAAAACATATTCAGAGATTTTGATCATATAGATGATGTCATATGTTTCGGAAATTAGTAGTCTCATGTATGCTCAGGTATGTACCATACCAAACATAGCATTCTTAGTTGGAATGTGAGGAAGGTACATGAGGAGTCCAGGACTTGCCCATTGGGATGCAGTTGAGAGGGTACTCTGGTACTTGAAAATACTAAATATTTTGGAATGACATACATCATATCAAATAACCTAAAAATCGTACGTTATTCTAATCAGACTTTGCGGGGTGCATAGGCACCAGAAAATTTACCACTGATTATTTATTCATTTTGGAGGGAGATGTTATATTGTGGAAGAGTGTGAAACATACTCCCATTACGGTCTCGACTATGGCAACAAAGTATGTGGCATGTTTTACTGCATCAACCCACATACTCTTATTAATAAATTTTGTTATAGTATAATAATGAACTCAGGGAATTGAAAGACCCATCTTAGTTTATGATGACAATAATTCAACCGTCATGTTCTCTAATGAGAACAATATCACCAATAAGTCTAAGCATATAGATATTAAGTTTTGATCCATAAATGAGCGAGTTCAGAACGACCAGATTAGGGTGGAGCATATTGATACACACTTCATGGTTGAAGATCCACATACTAAGGCATTATCATCATCGGCCTTTAAAGAGCACATGGTTCGCATAAGTTTCATTAGCTTAAAGGGTATCTAGGTTCAGTGACAGTGGTGTATTTTATTCTATATTGTATTAAAAGTTCAGAACATATGTATACATAAGGGTTTATATAATAAAATGATTTCACTTTCTATATATCCCTTTCTTATTTGAATGAAACTAAGTGATCTCAATTCAGTAAGGTGCTAAGGGAAATAACAAAGTAACATGCCAAGTAGTAAATTATATTGTGAAAGAAGAGAAAAATTACATTATCGAGGGTTCTATCCCGTTATTTATACTTTATCCAACGATTAGTCCCCATCACTCCACTACTTGACTACACTAACTACATGTTTTGACTACATTTACATCATGAGACCTGATTTTAAGGTCATTACATAAATGGTTTGACTGACTCTTATTTCGTGGCTCTAAGCCGTTACTCTGACTGCCATCTGTTATGCTAGGTGCCGATTTGGTTCTGCTCATTTGGTTTCTCGGGCGTTCTTTTAATCCTCTTTTTCTCGGTTATACTCTTTATAAATTTATTTCATGGAAGAGACCGAGCTAAATAGATCGAGCTCCTGCCTGATCACTTCTCTTCTGCTCGGTGTCCATTCTGCCCGAAAAATGTTCGACCTCGGTTAAGATCTGGCTAGCTCCTCCTGAATTCGTCTTTTCTTTTTCTTGATCGACGAAGTCCACCGAGCGACTGGTTCGACTTTTTCTGTGCTTCCTTTTGACTTCTTTACCAGATCGACATATCATCTGCTCTGCTCAGCTATGCATGACTATTCTTTTGTGCGGGAATTACCCATTATCATAAGGTATGGTCAGTTAAAAAGTTGACATGTGTTAATTACGTGTACACTCCATGAGAGGTCAGGGTTTACTATGCCAGTAACTAGTGATGTGTTTTGTTGTAAAGCAATTACGCATCGTAAGACGTGGTAGAACTCTTTGGTTCATTGTTAGCTATCTTTTGAATAGACATTTAGATATTATTCGTGGACAACAACGCTATATAATGCACAATTTGAATGGATATATTTTAGTACACATGGTATAAATATTTCAAACTAAATTTTAGTTACCGATTAGGGAAAGTTTTTTGCTACATTTCAGAATTCTTCTTAACTTACTTTTCTATGTTTTTTTTTTGCACATTTTAAAAAATTGACTGTTTTTACTTTTTCAAAAATCTATTAAGTGTGTTGTTTAGCTGTTTGCTGCAAGAACCGCCACCTATCAATTGTCTTTTAAAATAAATATTATATATATATCATTATCTTTTTTTTTATTACTTATACAAATAAAAAAACAATTAGACTACTAGATTTATCAAAGGGATGATACTTTTAATTTTGATTGTACAAGAGTATCTAAAATTCATATTACATTCCTTGCACTTATACTAAATATTTTACAAAAATATTAAAAAGAATTGGTAATAATCAACTATTTATCCGCATCGAATATAACAAGATCATGTACCATTAACATTCTACCTTTGATTGCACTTTTTTAGTGTGGGGATCTATAAATCAGTAAGAATAAGAAAAGAGGCACAAGATTTTTGGTTACTCGGTGTTCTAGCTTGCAGATTTTATTATTCATGAATTAGAGCTACAAAGGTTCAAAATCACCGTACAAAGAACTGTGTTGCATACTTTATTAGTCATAAATAAGGGCTACAAAAGTCCAAATTAAGTTAATAAAAATAAATATGATCTAAAAGCCCTAGAATAAGGATTATCTAACCTCAATAATGCCTCAGATCTCTGATATTGCAGTCACATGTCTAGCTAAAGAAACATATCAAAATTGAGTAAAGTAGAAGAAAATTTTAAATGAACTTGACAAAATATAACTCTTTAAAAATACTATAGCAAGCAAAACACGCTAATACTACTAAAGAAAAAAACATTTATAATATAAAGAAAAACAAACTTAATATTATGAAAACATGCTTGGGTGGTCATTATATTGTTTAGGTCATCAAAGCAATCTTGAAGCTATTTTTACTCTGTATGTCTTACCTGTGGCGACATTTGCTTGTAGCTAAAGGAAAAATAAATCATTCTCTCATAATATTATATATTTTATCCACGTCAAAACTACCATAACTGTCGAAGGTTTTAGAAAGTATCGATAATTATTTAGTTTTGAAATTAACATACCCATAATTATCTAGATTTATTGAAGTATCCATCATATATTTTCTTTCGTTATTTTCTTTTTTACATTTTTATTATTATTTTGTTCTTTTTCGATCAATTTTTTCGGTAATTAAATATCGATTATCAATTCAGATGCGAATTTCGTTTTCAGTTTTTGTTATTTTTGTTTGTGTCGAATTATTGTGTGGTTGTTTAATGATTTATAATGATTGTTTTAGTTATATTTGATGATCAAGCAAATTCCAAGTAGATGGAAATAATGTAGAGACACAAACAAGATCAAGCTGAGAGTTTCTTTAGAAAAAACTGAAGCAACCTATAAGCAATACGTCAATGCAACACTCGATATCAAGTGGCCAAATGGTAGTAACACGATCATGGATTGAAATGGAAGTTCTGGAGCAAAACGAGGCGACAGATCACCGAAGAACTACGGAAGGCCAAGTGGACGAGCGCGATCAGTTGCCTTCTGTCATTGTCACCAACCCAGATATTGCAGAAGCAATCCATATTGAAGTAGGCCCTCAAGGTGGTCAGCCACCAGCTACCACCGAGCCGGAGATCACACCATTTGCACCGACGGACGTCATGGAGCCCATTGTACATAAGACAGTTTCCGACAACCAAACAGTTATGCCAACAGTCCAACAGTTGGAACAACAGCTTCAACATCTCCAGCAGGAGCAACAGAGGGTGGCTCATGATCGAGACGTCAATGAGCAAGCAACAAAAGTGACCATAGCAGAGTTAAATGATGCCCTACATGCATTAACGACCAAGATGTGGGGAACTAGTCGTAGGGGGGCATCGTTCGGGGGTTGACGCTAGCCATGAAAAACGAGGGCACCGATCTTCCAAACACGAGGATAAAGAAGAAGGAGAAGCCAAAAGCAGTGGGAAAAGATGATCAAAAGAGTAGGAACCGCGACAAGATGTGCAACAGAGGCCCCAAAGAGGGCTCGAGAGAATAAAGATTTGCAATATGATCAAGTCCGCCTTAAGATGTCCGCTTCCGTCCTTAAAGAATCTCCATTTATGGAGAAGATCCTCAAAGTCCAGCTCCCCAGAATGTTCGATCCGTTCAGAATAGAAGCATACAATGGTACAGGGGATCCCGATAGGCACTTGGGGTAGTTTTGCAATATGATGATGAGATTTAACCCGAACGACATCATGCTCTGTCGAGTCATATCCATGACTCTTAAAGGTAATAGCATAGACTGGTTTAGCAGTCTTTCTAATGGATCTATTTATGACTTCACAAGTTTATTGAGAGCCTTTCAGGAAAGATTCGTGTGTAACAAAACGTTTCGGCGCGAAAGAGACTCCATTATGGACCTTTACCTAAGAAAAGGTGAATGTTTAAAAATCTACGTTAACTACTTTGTCCATACTATGAATGCCTTGATAGATTTGGAAGAGAATATTGTCGTCACCTCCCTTAAAAGAGGCCTCGACCGACGAGGGGAGCTGTATGAAGATTTAATCAAATTCTGGTTGATAAAGATGGGAGATATTGTAGCCCGAGCGGATCAATTCATACAAGTAGATGATGCTAGGAAATGAGCTTTGTCCGAAAGACACCCCTCATATCCCAAAGGGGGTTTGTATGACATGAGAAAATAGATGATGGGCCTCATCGTGAGGGCGCCCGCCGACCAATAATTATGAGAACCTGACCATGTAATTTATCCCATTAACTGAGACAATCTTGGTTATCTATGATCAAACGAAGGCAAGGACAAGATACTAACCCCCTTGAATTATGAGCGCATTCGGCCACAAACGGTCCAACATGCACTTCTACTCTTACCATAATGACCACGATCATCCGACTAACGAATGCTGGTAGCTCAAAGAGGAAATTCAGAGGTTAATAGACAATGTTGAGCTCGTCCAATTTTTTAAGCAGCAAGATCGCCACCGTCACCCCGAGTAGAGGGACGAACCTGGACCGACCAATGGAAAATAACGTATGAAGATAAACAGATGGATAAAAGAAAGCAGCAATGGCTATTCACTATCTCTGGGGGAGAAGCATTGCAAGATGGAAGCCAAAAGTCTAACAAAATAACCAGAACCGATCATGAAGTGCAAGTCAATGAGGCTTCATCTTACCACAACTACCCGGACCCAATCGTCGACCTTACCTTTAATGATGATTTACGCAGGGTTATCTTACCACACGAGGATGCAATGACGGTTAACCTGGATATCGGTGGAGTTATGGTCACCAAAGTTTTAATCAATGGAGGCAGCTCGGCTAACATCATCTTCAAAATTAGTTATGAACACATATAGGAAATACCACCTTATAAACCCACCCAACATGCTCTGGTGGGATATGAAGAGAAATCATATCAATGCATGTAAGAGGTTGAACTTATGGTCAATGTAGGACACAGAGCTTCTAAGAAAGAACTAAAGAATCTGTTTATGATCTCTGAGCCCCCCAGCTCTTGCCATGCTATCATTGGTCGACCGTGGCTGCATCGGATAGAGGCCACCTTTTACACTTTCAGAAAATGCATCAAATACCTGGTTGGGCACACGATCGATTCATCAAGGGTAGCTAGAGGAGAGCTAGGACATGTTATATGGTCACAGTCGACCCAACCAAACCTCTATGATAGCAATTAACTAGCAAGGGGGTGCAAGGAAACAATAACATGATCATCCCCCTCCCGATCCTATAGATGACCCAATGGAGACCGAGCAACCCAATGTCACTCCTACAGACTCCGTTGAAGAACTTGTGGTTGAAGGCACACTTTGCGAATATGTAACAATTTAAATCCTGCTTTTAAACATTTATTAATTGACCTGCTAGGAAGAAACTTGGATATGTTTTCTTGGAATGCTAGTGATTTGTCAGGGGTAGACCCATCTATATTTACCATGAGTTATCAATTGATTCATATGCTAAGCTCGTGCGCCAAAAGCGACGTGCATTTTCCATTGAGAAATAGGAGGCCATAAGTGATGAAGTAGACAAGTTATCTTGGCTCGGGCATATACGACAGGCTCGGTATCCTGTCTGGATTGCAAACCCCGTTTTGGTAAAAACGTAGGGGGATAGTGGCGCATGTGCGTCGACTTTATAGATTTATATCAGGCATGCCCCAAAGACGCTTTCTCTTTGTCTCGTATCGATCAGTTGGTGGACTCAAAATCGGGGTGTGAGTTCCTTTAATTTATGGATACATACTCAAGATATAATCAGATCCGCCTCCACCCATCTGATGAGGAACACACGATATTCCAAACTGAGCGAGGACTCTATTGCTACACTGTGATCTCGTTCGGCCTGAAGAACGCATGCTCCACATATCAGCGTCTTGAGAATCATATTTCCAAAGACCACTTAAGACACCATATAGAAGCGTATATTGACGATATGATCGTCAAAACTGACACGACAGATAAACACATGGAGGTTCTCCAAACTGTGTTTGACCTCCAAAGACATTTTAATTTAAAGCTCAACCTTGTCAAATGCTCTTTCGGAGTTCGCAGTGGTAAATTTTTGGGATACATAATTAGTAAGAAGCGCATTGAAGCCAAACCTATCCCACTGCAAACAATCATCCAAATGGAACCCCCAAAAGAATATTAAGGAATTCAAATGCTTGACAGAGCGCTTATTGGTATTGTCTTGTTTCATATCAAGGGCCTCTAATAAGAGCCACCCCTTCTTCGAAGTCTTCTGAGGTGCTAAAACACTTTTTGGACCGAGGAGTGTAATACGGCTTTTGAGGCATTGAAGAACTATATCACATCATAAGAAATATTGTCTACCCCTATGGCAGATGAGCCTTTTTTATTTTTATTATTTTTGCTTGTGTCAAATTATTGTGTAGTTGTTTAATGATTTATAATGATTTTTTAGTTATATTAATTCTTTGATTTCGTATATTCACGACAATTATCTGAAAACTATGATTTTAGGAAAACAAATTTGGAGAATTTTAATTTTTTACCAGTG